>BPLR01021093.1:0-73118 GCA_021605095.1 Caerostris extrusa
TATCGTTTCAAAATTTCATATAAATATTTAAATAATTAATTCTTTTTATATGAAAATAAAATTATCAAGGATTAATTAAATATTGATTTATAATTGTTTGCTTTTTAAATTTTTAAATTTATTTGATTTATTTTATAGAATGCTCAATAAAAATACTTTAATATGCATATACTGCTTATAGGGAAGAATTATGATATTAAACTGCTAATATAATATTTTTAAAAAACATAAACAAAAAAAATCAAATGAGTTCAGTTTTATTTAATTTCAATATAGAGGACGTTAATATTACAAGACATTCTAATTGAATATTGACAACAGTTTTAAAACTTGTTCTGTTTTCATCTTCGATATTCGATATTGTATCAACGACTTCATATATTAAGGTCAATTAAATTTAGTATAATATTTATTGATTTAATTTTTAATAACAGGGCCTCATTAATTTTTAATAATATTGTTTTTTTATCAAAAATTGTAGTCAGAAATAATTTGGAAAAAAAATTGAACGAAAGCATCATATAAATTGTTGTATCACTTCAAAAACTAATGATATTTAAAAAGCATATCAGAAAAAACGATAATTGGGTTGAAAATTAAAAGTAATATAAATGTTTATTTTTTAATTAACAATAATAATCAATTAGTCAATATAATTTTTTATTTTTAATTTAATTACAAAAATATATTTTTCAAAATAAATGGTTTTCACATACATGCTATTTAAGCGCATTAATATCTAATTATAAAAGTATTTAAATATTTGTTTTAATAGAACAAATATGAAAATAATTTTACACATGCATTGATTATTTTATAAGCTTTTGTTACTTTATCTGATATTCAGCATATAAAATGATTTTATAATAAAGTATTAAGTAACAAAGTATAAGTTTATTCTAATATAAAAATTCACGCACTCTATGGTGTTTAATATAAACCTCAGGAATGTCCAATCTTCTTAAAAAAGAAGAGTTTACTACCATCTATTTTCAAACATGAAATAATTGAAATTTTTAATAAGAATTTTTATAATGTACATTCTTTCTTATTTCTAAAAAATTATAAAGATTTTCCGTTAATCTTATTTATTTGAACGATATCAGCAAATAATCTTCAGTGTTAAAACGCATATCAATTTAATTTTATTAGATTATTATTTTTTATTTGAATGAATATTAGATTTATTATTTTATTATACATATATTATTTTTTATTATTATTATTTAATTTTATTTAGTTATCAAAGTTTATAAAATTATGTTGTTGGGTTTTATTTAAGGGAAAGTATTGAATGTTAATGACAGATTTTATTTTTAATAAATTGCTACTTTGAAATGTTTGGAGCTTTCCAGCATTTATTATGCGTAATACAAAATATAGTATAATAAAATATAGTATAGAAAATAGAAAAAAACATTCTCCTGAAAATAACGACTGTAAAAACGTAGTAAACTTTATGTTCCAAACATTGGCAAGATTGAAGATGACATAAAAATGGGTTTATGAATACGTTACGCACTTCCGATGGCGCCATTGCAGTCGTTCTCACTTCCTCAGTAAAAAGTAAATGTGACTGGAGTTGTAGAAAAGTATCGTTTTGAAAGAAACATCTTTCTACATTCTGCAGTAGAATGTATATTCTACATTTGTGACCATAATAAATTGAGGCGTGAGTTTTATAGTTTTCTAAGTAGAGTAGAGTCTCGTTTTAGAATTTTTTTATGTTGATCTTGTTTAAAATGTATTACATTTATTACTTTTACATTCAATGTTTTTACTTAAATTCTTGGCCCATTTTTTAAAAATTTTTATTCAAAGTATTTTAAAATTTTTAATTCTTTAAATTTAAGAAATTATTTTACAATTCTTCAAATTGTAAATTTTTAACTTTATGCAAATTTATTGTTTTTCATATTTTGCATTCTGTTGCAACAGAAGATATATATTCTACATTTTGCGACAATAATAAATTGAGGTGGAATTTTTATAGTTTTCTAAGTAGAGTGTAATTTCGTTTTAAGAATTTTTTATGTTGATCTAGTTTAAAATTTATTACATTTATTACTTTTGCATTCAATGTTTTTAGTTAAATTCCTGACACTTTTTAAATACGTTAAAAAAACAAAATTCTATAAAATAAGAAATAATTTTTACTATTTTCAATTTGTAAACTTATCTTCACTGACTCAAGATCTGCCTTACATGATCTTAAAAAAAGTTTTCAAGTACGATCTTGATATTATATCTCTTTTAAAACAATTAAACAAATATCTTTTAGAGAAAATACACAAATCCCTTTTAGAACAAATCCACAAAAGGTTTTTAAAAAATAAATCCCCTTACCAAATATTTGCACAGAATGTGTAACCTACAATAGTTCCCTCCTCATGTGAATTTGGAACTTAATTGAAAATGCGGGATTTCTTGGTGAAGAATGCCAGAGTCTGGATCAGACTACTATTCCCACTTTACTTGCACATCCAAATGCCATAGAAAAATCTAAACTTCTATGATCAAAACTAAATATCAAATTTCAGAATTAAATGTCGACAGTAAAACAGCTACTACTCTTACAAGATTTAGGATGAACCAACACAAAGATATGAAAATTTCTTTGTTGTTAAAAATATCAAAATTTGGTAACTGCCCTGACGTCAAAGTTAATCCTGATTATGTCTTTGATTGCCCAACTGTTGCAGCCACCATACATTATCTGGAATATCCGTCGGAAGCGGATTTAAACTCCGAGCTGGCCATCAACATAGCTAATATTATTCAGGGAGCACTAGGTTAGTAGATTTTCTTGTACTCTTCAGAGGATACTACAACAACAAAACAATTGTAAACATTTTAATAATGTAAATGTATTCTATTTTATCGTTATTCACTCGTCCATAACGCCCCTAATCTAAACTAATAATAACCTTACACCCTTACACCATTTTTATATTTCTAACTTTACACCGTAAATTCCATTATCAGTGCAAGCAAACTATAACATTTGTATTTTTCTTATTGAGAGTTTTGTAATAAATAAATTTTATTATGTTTTGCTTTTATTAATGATAGTTATTATAATTATAAAAAAAATGTCCCTATATGTGGCCAAGGGCATCAAGAGGTTAAGCATCGACTTCAAAACAAAAACTTTTGGGATTTGGGAATTTTTGCAAATGAGATTTGTATTTTCCTTATTGAGATATTCTGCAGCGAAAATTTATTATCATTTTATTTATTTTTAATAATCATAGTTATTATAATTATTAAAAAAAAATGTCCACATATGTAGACAAGGGCATCAAGAGCTTAGCATAGACTTCGAAACACCAAATTTTGGATTTTTCCGGCATTCTTTGAAATACTTATTATTTTACAAAATCACACAAAGTTATTCAAATTTTAACTAATTCTAATTATTAAAAATCATATAAATGCCTTCTAATTACAACAGTATACACATTGAAAAGTATTCTCTCTAACGAAATCTGATAAGCGATACTAGATGCACCGTATCGAATTAAGATTTCTATGGATGCGTCATTAAATACAATGATCGCAGCTATATTTAACGGGCCAATAGCGAATTATAATTTATCCACGTCAAAATAACCACCCATCTTCCTCGTTCCTGTCCAATACAAATGATCCAATCCCCCTTTAAAATCTCTCCACTGCATCATTTAAAACCGAATCACACAAGCAGCATGTGGATTTCAGCATATGGACTGTCGCAGCAGGATAAGGCAATTTTATCCACATCATTAATAGTTAAATGCTTTACTCTGGCCATTACCATTCTCCGCAAAGGCTTTCAACGTGATAAGAATTGGGAAGCGATGGTAGCAGTCGACAGGCCTCTCTGTGGAATAAAATCTTGCAGAAGATTTCGAATAACTTAGGGGTCATCGGATGAGTTTTTGGCCATCTGGGGGAAAGTATGTTGTTATTGATCTCTGCCGCTCTCTCGGCTTCAGCTCTCCAGATATTTTGGGTTCTTCGAATTAAACGAATTGATTTGTGTGCGAAGAAAAGATGCCTTGCTTCATATTGGATATTGTAATTCGTGCTATCGAAAACTTTGTACTTTTCGCAAAAGGTAGTGTTTGTTAAGTGGATTACATAATTCAGAGATATATTCGGAGGGAAAGGGTAAAAATATCGATTTTCGCCATTTTTCTTACATTTGGGAGGAAAATATTTCCAGGAATGTTTATTCGGAAACATATTTGTTTTGAAATCATTTTAAATATTCCCTTTAAAATTTGAAAAGAAAGTGCAATAAAGAGGGTTAAGGGATATCTCGCAATATTTTTCTATTGTTTAATTAAGCGTGCATAAACTGCCAAAGATAATGCCTCCCCTCCTTTAACTAAATTTTTCTGCAAATGTTAAAAATTTGTAAATTAATTTAATAATTACTATGATTGTCTTAATTATAACTACATCTATTAGCTTAAGTATCTTATATAAAATATAATTTTCAGTCTAGTAAAAATAAATTAATTGGTATTCCGTATTAAATGAATGACAACTTGTTCTCCAAGTTAGACATTTAACAAAATTCTTAGGTATCTTGCTGTTGAATCAAAATTTATAAAATAAAAATAGTATATTTATTATTTTGTTCAAATAATCCAACAGTACAATCGAAATACTACCTTAATCTAATTTCGTATTCCTAATTGTACACCATAAATACAATTATCAGGGCAGCCAACTATAAGATTTGTATTTTTTTATTGAGAGATTCTGTAATGAATAATTTACTATTAAATATTTGTTCTTTTTATTGCATATAGTAATTATAATTATAAAAAAAAATTCCACATTTGGGGATAAGGGCTTCCAGAGGTTAAGCATCGTCTTCAAAACAACAAATTTTGATTTTTTTTTCGCATACTTTAAAAACGCTTATTATTCTACCAAAATCCCATAATTATCGTTAAAAACTACATGTATTCTAATTTTAACAGTATACACATCACAAAGTATTCTTCCAAACGAAATCTAATAAGCAATACTAGATACACCGTATCGAATTGACGTTTCTGCTTGAGAATCAATAAATATAACGATCGCACCTATATTTAACGGGCGAATGGCGAATCATAATCTCTCCACGTCCAAAATAACATCCATCTTCCTTCGTTTCTGTCCAATCCAAATGATCCAATCCCCTTAAAATCTCTCCACTGCATCATTTAAAACCAACCCAGACAGCACAGGTGAACTGTCGCAAACAGGATAAGGCGATTTTATCCACATCATTAATAGTTAAATGCTTTACTGTGGTGGCCATTACCATTCTCCGAGAAGGCTTTCAACGTGATAAGGAATGGAAAGCGAATGGAGCAGTCGACAGGCTTCTCTGTGGAATAAAATCTCGCGGAAGATTTCGAATAACTTAGGGTCACCGGATGAGTTTTTGGCCATCTTGGGGAAAGTATGTTGTTATTGATCTCCGCCGCTCTCTCGGCTTCAGCTCTCCAGATATTTTGGATTGCTTCTGAATTAAAAGAATTGATTTGTGTGCGGAGAAAGATGCCTTGCTTCATATTGAATATTATAATTTCGGTCTATCGAAAACATTGTACTTTTCGCAAAAGGTAGTGTTTGTTAAGTGGATTACACAATTCAGAGAAATGTTCGAAGGGAAAGGGTAAAAATATCGATTTTTCTCTTTTTCCTTACATTTGAAGAAAAATGTTTCGAGGAATATTTTTCGAAAAAATATTTGATTCGAATTCATTTCCAATATTCGACTTAAAATTTTAAAAGAATATGTAATAAAGATAGTTAAAGGAATCTCACAATATTTTTCTATTTTAAATATGCACAAACTGCCAAATATAATATGTCCTAATTTGTTAATGTAATTTTTATGATCATGTTAAAATTTATAAATTAATTTAACAGTTATAATGCTTTAATTCCTTAGTTGTATTGATTACGACTAAACCTATTAGCTTAAGTGTCTTATATAGAGCTAAGTTTTTCTGTTTGGTAAAAAAAAAACTATTATTCTTTCTTAATATACGAATGATAACCCGTTCTTCAACTTAGTCAATTAAAAAAATTCTTAGAGATTTTTACAGTGAATCAACATTCATGAAATAAAATAATATATGTATTATTTTGTTCAAATAATCAAAAACACAATAGGAATACAAGTTGCACTATTTTACTATTCCTAACTGTACACCGTAAGTACCATTATCAGTACAGCACAAATGTAAGATTAGTATTTTTCTTACTGAGATATTCTGTAGTAAATAATTTATTATCAAATTGTTATTTTTCAGTATAGTAATTAGTAATTAGATCGTAATTAAAATTATAAATTAATAAATATGTGGTACTTTCTTTAAAACACATTTTTATTCTACAAAATCCCATAATTATTATTAAAAATTAAAATGTATTCTAATTTTAAAAGTATAAACAGTGCAAAGTATTACTCATACGAAATCAAATAAGCAATATTAGATACACGGTATCGAATTAAGATTTCTCTTTGTGCATCATTAAATTTAACGATAGCACCTAAATTTAACGGGCGAATTGCGAATTATAATTTATCCACGTCAAAATAACCACCCATCTTCCTTCGTTCCTGTCCAATCCAAATGATCCAATCCCCCCTTAAAATCTCTCCACTGCATCATTTAAAACCGACTCAGACAAGCAGCATGTGGACTGTCGCAGCAGGATAAGGCGATTTTATCCACATCATTAATAGTTAAATGCTTTACTGTGGTGGCCATTACCATTCTCCGCAAAAGGCTTTCAACTTGATAAGAAATGGGAAGCTATAGATGCAGTCGACGGCCTCTCTCTGCGGAATAAAAATCTCTCAGAAGATTTCGAATAACTTGGGGTCAGCGGAAGAGTTCTTGGCCATCTTGGGGGAAAATATACTGTTATTGATCTCTGCCGCTTTCTGGACTTCAGATCTTCAGATATTTTGGGTTCTTCGAATTAAACGAATTGATTTGTGTGCGGAGAAAAGATGGGTGCTTCATATTGGTTATTATAGTGTGGGCTATCGAAAAGTTTGTACTTTTCGCAAAAGGTAGTGTTTGTTAAGTGGATTAAATAATTCAGAGAAATATTAGAAGGAAAGGGTAAAATAATCGATTTGTTCTCTTTTCTACATTTGAAGGAAAAGGTTTCGAGGAATATTTATTCGAAAAAATATTTGTTTCGAATTCATTTCAAATATTCAGCTTAAATTTTAGAAGATGCAAAAAAAAAAGACAGAGATAAAGATATCTCACAATATTTTTCTAAAAAAAAAATATTGTGAGATAATTGAATAAGCGCAAACTGCAAAACATAATGTCTTCTTATATGTTAACCAAAATTTTATGCTGATGTTAAAATTTATTAATTAATTTAATAATGACAATGGTTTAATTCCTTATTTGTCTTAATTACCACTAAAACTATTAACTTATTAAAACTATTTACTTATTAACTGTTTTATTTAGAGCAAAGTTTTATGTTTAGTAAAATAAACAAATTTGTCTTTTCTTTATATATGAACAACAACTTCAAGTTAGTCATTTAACAAAAATTTAGTTATCTTGCAGTTAAATCAAAATTTATAAAATGAAAATATTGTACTTATTATTTTGTTCAAGTAATACAAAAAACCAAATCGAAACACTACCTGACACTATTTTCATATTCCTAACTGCATACCTTAAATATCATTAACAGTGCAGCCAAATTTAAGATTTGTATTTTTTAATTGAGACATTCCGCAGTGAATAATTTACAATCAAATTTTGCTATTTTTATAAATTTACAATAATTATAATTATAAAAAAATAAATATTCACATATGTGTTCAAGGATGTCAGAAATTTAAGCATCGCCTTTAAAAATGCCTAATTAATAGTTAAATGCTTCACTGTGGTGGCTATTAACATTCTCCGCAGAAAGGCTTTCAACCTGATAAGAAATGGGGAAGAGATGGAAGCAGTCTACAGGCACCTCTCTGTGGAATAAAATCTTGCAGAAGATTTCGAATAACTTAGGGTCACCGGAAGAGTTTTTGGCCATCTTGGGGAAAGTATGTTGTTATTGATCTCTGCCGCTTTCTCGGCTTCAGTTCTCCACATATTTTGGGTTCTTTGAAATAACGAATTGATTTGTGTGGGGAGGAAAGATGTCTTGCTTCATATTGGATATTATAATTCCGGCTATCGAAAACTTTGTACTTTTCGGAAAAGGTAGTGTTTGTTAAGTGGATTACATAATTCTTAGAAATATTCGAGTGAAAGGGTAAAAAATATCGATTTGTTCCCATTTCTGCATTTCGAGGAAAATAATTCGTGAATATATATTCCAAAGAATATTTATTTCAAATATTCCACTTAAATTTTTATAATATGCAGTAAGAAGGTTCAGTGATATCTTACAATATTTTCTATTGTTTCATTAAGTATGCGCAAACTGCCAAACATAAAGTCTCTTTTATACGTTAACGAAAATTTTAATGCAATGCTTAAAATTTATAAATAAATTTAATAATTACAAAGTTTTAATCTCTTAGTTATAAATAAAACTAAGTGCTTTTATTTTCCAAAAGAGCAAAAAAAGCAAAGTTTCCAATTTAGTAAAATAAATCAATTGGTTTCTCTTATTATACGAGTTGAAAACATGTTCTCGACGTAAGTCATTTAACAAAAATTACTAGTGATCTTGCCGCTGAATCATAATTTTTATAAAGAAAATAATATATTTATTATTTTGTTCAAATAATTCAACAACACAATCGAAATACTACTTTATGCTATTTTCATATTCTAATTGTACAACAAAAATACAGTTATCAATGCAGCCAAACAATAAAATTAGTTTATTTCTTATTGAGAGATTCTGTAGTGAATAAATTATCACATTTTTGTCCTTTTTGTTAATGATATTAATTATAATTAAAAGGAATCAATGTCCACATGTGTGATCAAGAACGTGAAGAGGTTAAGCATCGAAACCTCAAAAACATTTTAGTTTCTACATTCTTTAAAATACTTATTATTCTACAAAATCCCATAACAATCATTAAAAACTAGGATGTATTCTGATTTTAACAGTATAATTACAGTGAAAATTATTCTTTCGAACGAAAACTAATAAGCAATACTAGAAACACCACATCAATTAAAATTTCTACTAGCTCTACGGACGCATCATTAAATATAACGATTGCACCTACATTTAACGGGCGAATAGGGAATCATAATCTCTCCACGTCAAAATAACCACCCATCTTCCTTGTTCCTGTCAATACAAATGATCCAATCCCCTTAAAATCCCTCCACTGCATTTAAAACCGACCCACACAAGCAGCATGTGGACTGTCGCAACAGGATAAGGCGATTTATCCACATCATTAATAGTTAAATGCTTTACTGTGGTGGCCATTACCATCTCCGCAAAGGCTTTCAACGTGATAAGAAATGGGAAGCGATTGGAGCAGTGGACAGGTCTCTCTGTGGAATAAAATCTCGCGGAAGATTTCGAATAACTTAGGGTCACTTGAGGAGTTCTTGGCCATCTTGGGGAAAGTATGTTGTTATTGATCTCTGCCGCTTTCTCGGCTTCCTTCAAACAGATATTTTGGGTTTTGCCGAATTAAACGAAGTGATTTCTGTGCGGAGAAATGATGGCTTGCTTCATATAGGATATTATAATTCTGGCTATCGAAAACTTTTGTACTTTTTAGCAAAAGATAGTGTTTGTTAAGTGGATTACATAATTCACAGAAATATTCGAAGGAAAGGGTAGAAATATCGATTCGTTCTCTTTTCTACATTTCCTACATTTCTGGAGGAAAATATTTCAAGAAATATATTCTTCGAAAAAATATTTATTTTGAATTCATTTCAAATTTTCCATTTAAATTTTAGAATATGCAATATAGAAGGTTAAGTGATATTTCACAATATTGTTTCTATTATATACACAAACTGCCAAATATACCGTCTTCTAAATTGCTAATTTATTTTTTGTGCTAATGTTAAAAATTTATAAAAATAATTTAATAACTTCAACGATTTAATTCTTAGACTTAATTATAACTAAAGATAAAACCTTCAGTATCTTATTTAGATCAGAGTTTCCTGTTTAATAAAAATAAGTCAATCAATTGGTCTTTCTTATTATATGACAGACAACATGTTCACCAAGTTAGTCGTTTAACAGAAATTCTAAGTGATCTTGCCATTGAATCGAAGTTTATAATAAGAAAAATAATATATTTATTAATTTGTTCTAATATTCCAAAAACAAAATCGAGAAAATACTTTACACTATTTTCATATTCTAATTGAACACCGTCAATCATCATCAGTGCAGAAAATTAAAAGATTTGTAATTTTCTTATTGAGAGATTTTGTAGTGATAAATTTATAATAAATTCTTTTCATTTTATCAATCATAGTAATTATATGTATAAAACAAGAAATGTCCACATATGTGGCCATGTGCATTACAAGTTTAAGCATCGATTTCAAAACAAATTTTAAATTTTCTTCATACTTATTCCACAAAATTCCATAAATATCATTAAAAACACATGTGTATTATAATTTCAAATGTGCACACAGTGCAAAGTATTCCCTCTAAAGAAATCTGATAAGCAATACTAGATACACCCTATCGAATTAAGATTTTTACTTACACATTGGATATATCATTAAATATAACGATCGAACCTATATTTAACGGGCGAATGGCGAATTATAATCTCACACATCAAAATAACCACCCATCTTTGTCGATCATGTCCAATGGAAATGATCCAATCCCCAAAAAAATCTCTCCACTGCATCATTTAAAACCGACCCAGACAAGCAGCATGTGGACTGTCGCAGCCGGATAAGGCGATTTTACCCACATCATTAATAGTTAAATGCTGTACTGTTGTGGCCATTACCATTCCCGCAAATGCTTTCAACGTGATAAGAAATGGGAAGCGATTGGAGCAGTCGACAAGCCTCTCTGTGGAATAAAATTTCGTGGAAGATTTCGAATAACTTAGTGTCTCCGGGATAAGTTCTTGGACATTTTGGGGAAAGTATACTGTTATTGATCTCTGCCGCTTTCTGGACTTCAGCTTTCCAAATATTCTGGGTTCTTCGAATTAAACGAATTGATTTATGTGCGCAGAAAAGATGAATTGCTTCATATTGGATATTATAATTTCGGGCTATCGAAAGTTTGTAATTTCTGCAAAAGGTAGTGTTTGTTAAGTGGATTACGTAATTCAGAGAAATATTCTAAGGAAAGGGTAAAAATATCGACTTGATCTCTTTTCCTTACATTTGTAGAAAAATATTTTGAGGAATATTTATTCGGAAAAATTTTGTTTCGAATTCATTCCGAATACTACCCGTAAATTTTAAAAAGAATATGTATTAAAGTTGTTTAAGGGAATCTCATAATATTTTTCTGTTTTTAATTAAATATGAATAAACAGAAAAACATTCTGTCTTATAATATGTTGACGAAATTGTATGCTAGCGTCAAAAATTTATAAATTAATTTAAACATCACAAAGCTTTAATTCTTTAGTTGTCTTAATTAAAATTAAAACTAAAAGTCTTATTTAGAGTACTTCTTTATGTTTAGTAAAAATAAATCCATTTGTGTTTCTTATTATACGACAGACAACTTGTTCTCCAAGTTCGTCATTTAACAAATATTCTTAGTGGTCTTGCAGTTGAATCAAAATTCATAATAGGAAAATAATTTATTTATTATTTTTTCAAATAATCCGACACAATCGAAATACTACCTTACACTATTTTCATATTCCTAATTGTACAGCATAAATACAGATTATCAGGGCAGCCAATTATAAATTTGTATTTTTTATTGAGAGAATCTGTAGTGACTTATTTACTATCAAATTTTTGTTCTTTTTATTCATGATAATAATTATAATTATTAAAAAAAAATGTCCATATATGTGGCCAAGGGCCCCAAGAGGTTAATCATCGACATCAAAACAATTTTGGATTTTCTACATTCCTTAAAACTCTTATTATACTACAAAACTACATCATTAAACACTAAGGTGTATTCTAATTTTAACAGTATGCCCAGTACAAAGTATTCTCTCGAAAGAAATCTAATAAACAATACTAGATACACCATATCGATTTAAGACTTTTAATAGTACTATGGGCATTAATAAATATATCGAACGCACCTATATTTAATGGACGAATAGCGAATTATAATCACGTCAAAATAACCACCCATCTTCCTCGTTTCAAATATTCCATTTAAATTTTAAAAAGTATATGCAATAAAGAAGTTTAAGGGAATCTCACAATATTTTACTATTGTTTAATTAAGTATGCGCAAAATGCCAAATATAATATCTCCTAATATGTTAAAGAATATTTTATGCTAATGTTTAAAGTTTATTAATTAATTTAATAATTATAATGATTTAATTCATTATTTGTCTTAATTACAACTAAAACTATTAGTTAAGTGTCTTATTAAGAGAAAAGTTTTCTGTTTAGTAAAAATAAATCAGTTGGTCTTTCTTATTATAGGACTGAAAACATGTTCTCAAGTTAATTATTTAACAAAAAAATTCATAGAGATCTTGCCGTTGATTCAAAATTTATAAAGAAAAATAATCAAATAATCAAATTTTGTTCAAATAATTGAACAACACAATCGAAATACTACCTTACACAATTTTTATATTTCTAATTGTACACCATAAATATAGTTATCAGTGCAACCAACTATAAGATTTATATTTTTTATTCAGAGATTCTGTAGTGAATCAATTAATATCAAATTTTTGTTCTTTTTGTTAATTATAGTAATTATAATTATAAAAAAAATAAATGTGCACATATGTTACAGAGGTCTGAAAAGGGTTTAAGCATCAATTTCAAAGCACCGAATTTTGAATTTTCTGTATACTTGTTATTCAAATCCATTTTCTACATTCTTATCCTACAAAAACCACATAATTATCATTAAAAAGTAAGATGCATTCTAATTTCAACAGTATACACGGTGCAAAGTATACTCCAGAACGAAATCTAATAAGAAATACTAGATACACCGTATCGAATTAAGATTTCCACTTGCGCATCATTAAATATAACGATCACACCTATATTTAACGGGCGAATGGCGAATTATAATCCCTCCACGTCAAAATAACCACCCATCTTCCTTCGTTCCTGTCCAATCCAAATGATCCAATCCCCTTAAAATCTCTCCACTGCATCATTTAAAACCGACCCAGACAGCACAGGTGGACTGTCGCAAACAGGATAAGGCGATTTTATCCACATCATTAATAGTTAAATGCTTTACTGTGGTGGCCATTACCATTCTCTCGCGAAGGCTTTCAACGATAAGGAATGGAAAGCGATTTTAGCAGTCGACAGGCCTCTCTGTGGAATAAATCTTGTGGAAGATTTCGAATAACTTGAGGAGTTCTTGGCCATCTTGGGAAAGTATATTGTTATTGATCTCTGCCGCTTTCTCGGCTTCAGTTCTCCAGACATTTTGGGTTTTCCGAATTAAACGAATTGATTTCTGTGCGGAGAAATGATGGCTTGCTTCATATTGGATATTATAATTCTGGCTATCGAAAACTTTGAACTTTTAGCAAAAGGTAGCGTTTGTTAAGTGGATTACATAATTCAATTCGAGGGAAAGGGCAAAAATATCGATTTGTTCTTCTTTTCTTATATTTGGAGGAAAGTGTTTCAAGAAATATTTATTCGAAAAAATATTTATTTCGTATTCCTTTTAATATTCTATTTAACTTTTAGAATATGAAATCAAGGAAGTTAAGGAATCTTGCAATAATTTTCTACTGTATAATTAATCAAATGATGAAATAAACTGTTAAAATAATGAATAAAGTAATGAATAAAGTATGAATAAATTGTCAAACATAATGTCTCTTAATTTTTTAACGAACTATTTATGCTAATGTAAAAATTTTTAAATTAATTTAATAATCACAATGCTTTAATTCTTAATTTATCTTAATTACAACAAAAACTATTAGATTAAGTGTTTTATATAGAGTAAAGTTTTTTGCTTTTATAAGAATAAATCAATTGGTCTTTCTTATTATACGACTTACAACTTGTTCTTCAAATTAGTCATTTAACAAAAATACTTTAGAGATTTGACGTTGAATCAAAATTAAGAAAAATAAAAATATTATTTTCTTTATTACTACAATTCTTTATATTTAACTACAATTCCATATATATTTGGCCTATATTTCCCAAAATAAGAGATAAAGATGAATAATAATATAAAAGACTTTACACGTAGTGTAATATTTAAGACTTTCTTAATTTTAAGACTTAATAATATTAAGTCTCCAATACTTCTACCATTGAAAATAGAGATTTTCTGAAATGAGCAAACCAGCGAATATTTGCATATCTGGTGGTTATAGAACGTTAGAAGATTCGTGCGAGATATTTCGAAATACACCTAAGCCTAAACTCTTTGTAAATACGAGGCTCGACAGGTTACTTTGCTTTAATTTTTTTTCATTAATTTTTAATTCTATTAAATATGCTATTTTGAAGATCATACAAAAATTTAGAAGGTTTTTTTATTTAAAAATTCAAAGAAAATATGGTGAAAATATCGTCGTTTTACAAATATTTATGAGTTTCTAATATACATAATTTATAATAGAAAATTTGTACATGAAAAGTTTGATATGAAAGAGATATTAGCTTTAAAGACATAAAGATTTTAATTGAGATCGGTACTCATTCAATACTTCTAATAGATTATTTAAACAGCGCAATCGAAAATTGACTAACTTAATGAATTGTTTTTATCGATTTATAAAATAAACATTGAAAATATAAGAGAATCATAAATAAGACAATAAATCTCGTTGCTCATCATAAAGCTCAAAAGTTAGAACCGATTTCATCAGTGTTGTTATTAATAATAATAATAAAGAGATGATTAAACTTTCATTTTTAAATATTTCGATCTCAAAAGACTGATAAATATTAATTGTTTATTATTTTTTGAAAATATTGTGCTTTTATTTCAGAATAAATGAATGCATGATTTGATATTAATTTATTCAACAGGACTTTTTGAAGAGAGAATTTCAACACATGTTCAAATTATTTTCAAAAGATATACATATATACTTAAAAATAATTAGAACATTGAATTACATGGAAAGGTGGAAAGTTTGAAATAGTTTTAAAAAACATATAGATTTAATTGAGATGATGCACTTTCAATATTTTAAAGAGATTATTTAAACAAAGCACCTTCTGTATTTACAAAAAAAAAAAAATACATATATATTGTCAATAATTTTAAATTTAAAACTATCTTAATGAATTGCTTTTATGGATAAAGTAAACACTGAAAATATAAGAGAATTTTAATCAAAGAAAATGCTCATCATAAAAGTTCAACCAGTTCGAATTTTATCAGTAATGTAATTAATCACAATACTAAAGAGATAATTAAACTTTTTATTTTTAAATATTCCAATCTCAAAAGACTGATAAATATTGATTGTTTAATATTCTTTTTGAAAACATTATGCTTTATTTCTAAATGAATTAATATTAATTTAATCAACAGCATGTTTTGAAGAAAAATCCATACATGTTCAAAATAGTTTAACAAATTATTAAAACTATTTCACCATCCATGCAAAATTCAATACATAGAACAAAATACACTTAAAACAATTAGACAAATGATAAATGATTATTTAAATGAAGGCTTAACTTGTACAGTCAAAACAGAAGACAATCAGATGGAAATATATCAATAAGATTACACAAAAGGTCTGACTAGAAATTAAAGAAAAGATGGTGGAAAAATCACTCAGACATCTCAAAAACACACAATTTCCATGTAGATCTGATAAGAAGGAAATATCCCTGGGGCCTTATAAGAGGAGACTAAATGAACAAAATATTCGAGAGTTAGGAATGATCGTTTTATGGAGTTGCAAGTTATATTAACTGCTATTTCTCGCCTCTGGATATTTCCCATGCCTTTCATTTACTTCAATATTTCAAATATAGTGAAAATGTAATAAAAGTGCGTTTATGTTTATTAAACAACAGCCGTATTGGTATATTAAATTCTCGAATATTACCGAAATAAAATGTGACTCAATATGAGAGATGATTGTTCCATTGAATTATTAATATAATCATTAATAAAAATTTGTTTTTCAATAGATAGAGTGCGTCTAAAAATTTTAAGTTAAATTCATTTTTATTTATTCCTTAGAAGAATCAATATCTTCCTTACATCAATATATTCCTTATATCGATATCTTCCTAAGATATTGATATTCGACAATTCAATGCTCTCACTCAACGTTGATATTTTAGGATTAGAATGTCCAATGAATTAATTTCTGTAAAGAAAGAATAGAAAATTTGCACTAAAATCTTATATTTTTAATTATTTTGAGTGATGCATTTAAAGTTGGCACGTGATGGCCGTATGACGCTCAGTGTCACGCGTTTCTTGTTCGAGTCCCGGAGCTGCCATGGATGCTTGTAGTCGTGCCGAACCCACTTTAAACCGTAGGTCACGATATAATTTGTTGGAGTAAGGCTGAAAACCTTACCCCGTAAAAAGAAGACATCTTATGATTCGGAATCTGCCTGTAGACAGACAGTTTGGTTCACCATTGTGCTACTGCGCCATTGCAGAAGACACACTTAAACTTACAACAAAGAAAACTAATTACCACAATTTTATCCCCGATTTCAACTATTATTTTCGACAATTAATATAATTCACAAATAATAAACTTTAATAGTTAATTTAATAAAATTTAATGTATGTTTTCACATGCTTTTTTTATGTCCAATATGCTTCTTTATAAAATTTCAATAAGAAAACTGATTAAATATTCCAATCAATTATGGAGGGCCTAATGACCGAGTGACTCGCTCTCGGTGCTAAGGCTTCGTGTTCCAGTCTCTGCTGAGCCATGGATGTTATAAGTGGTTTGGAATCCACTTTAAACAGTAGGTTCCGGTGTAATATGACTGTGTAGCGTAAGGCTGGCAACCCTACCCCGTAAAAAGAAAGTATCTCATGTTTCGGAAACTGCCAATAGGCAGGCGGCTTTGGTCCATGGTGGTTCTAAGTGACACAGACCCTTGACCCATGATGGGCCATGGCTCTGTGCCTCTAAGAAGTAGAAGAATCAATTTTGGAAATTCTTAATGTGATTTTATCTAGTAAAAAATTCCAAATGTATTTTATTTATCCAAAACCTTCATTAACTTTCTAGATAGTTTTTTATGTAAATATAAAAAGTTTCAATTTAAGTTTTAAGTATTTATTTTGATAAAAGTTCTGTCTTTTTTAGTTTGAAGATAAGCAAAATTTATAAAAATGCATCAAAGTATATCTGAGTATAGTGAGTAACATGTTGCTTGTTACTGTATAATGTCTGAATTCGATTGATGTTATATTTCACTAATACAGTAAATTTGTAAGAAGATTTAGCATTACCCAGAATGCTACAGGAGAACATTCCATGCTACAGAGTATGGCCGGATATGGGCGTATTTGCCTTTGAAGACATAATGGCGTCAGTTAAATTATGCGCAATCTGCAACTTTGAAAAACTTTCACGAAAGTAGAAATTTTAGCTTCTGAAAACTAGTGCACATAAGGTGAATATGATGATTAAAATGTTAGAATTGAGAGGAGATGTTGACACAAACATATAATTTATTTTCTACAACGCAAATCCTAAACTGCAGCTAATTAACATGAATTTTTTTTCAAAGGATAGAACACACTGCAGTTGCCACACATCTGGAGTCAAGTTTATTTAAACATCTTTCTTTTTCTTTCTTTCAGCACGCAATCCACCGTATGGTTCTCTTATGAATTCATGGTGGATCCAGTTTATTTTGAACATTTCTCTTTTTCTCTCTAAGTGCGATCCGCTGTATAGTTCTCAGAGAATGCATGTTGTATTCCTACTTACAGTATATGAGAATGCATGTTGGATTTTTATTTACAGTATAGTGAGAATACATGGTGGATTCTTACTTACAATATTGTGAAAATGCATCTTGGATTCTTATTTACAGTATAGCAAGAATGCATGTTGTATTCTACTTACAATACAGTGAGAATGCATGGTGAATTCCTACTTACAGTATTGTGAGAATGCATGTTGGATTCTTATGCAGTGTTGAGAGAATACATGTTGGAATTACAGTATTGTGAGAATGCATGGTGAATTCCTACTTACAGTATTGTGAGAATGCATGTTGGATTCTTACTTACAGTGTTGTGAGAATACATGTTGGATTCTTATTTACAGTGCATCTTGGATTCTGAGAATGCATGGTGAATTCTTACTAGTATTGTGTGAGAATGCATGTTGGATTCTTACTTACAGTGTTGTGAGAATGCATGTTGGATTCCTACTTACAGTATAGTGAGAATGCATGGTGAATTCCTACTTACAGTATTGTGAGAATGCATGTTGGATTCTTACAGTGTTTACAGTATTGTGAGAATGCATGGTGAATTCCTACTTACAGTATTGAGTGAGAATGCATGTTGGATTCTTACTTACAGTGTTGTGAGAATACATGTTGGATTCCTATTTACAGTATTGTGAGAATGCACATGTTAGTTCCTATTTACAGTATTGTGAGAATGCATGATGAATTCTTACTTACAGTATAGTGAAAATGCATGTTGAATTCCTATTTACAGTATTGTGAGAATGCATGTGAATTCTTACTTACAGTACAGTGAAAATGCATGTTGGATTCTTACTTACTGTATAGTAAGAAAGCATGGTAGATTCTTACTTACACTATACCCAATTTACAGTTAAAATATTATGTCTCATTAACTTCTGCATTATAAATTATATCTATGAGAAATAGTTATTATAAGCATAAAGTAATGAGAGTACTTTTTATTATAACAATAAAAAAAACATAGCTTTTAATCAGGTTTCATTTAGTCACTAACACATGACAGTTTTCATTAACATGAAAGAAAACCATATCAACTTCGTTAATGGAGTTGCAAAACACCTTGGGGCTGTTTGATTAATTTCTCCCATTCTAAAGAACTGTAACACTATCATTTAAGTAATTTGTTTGAGGAAATCCTGGCAAAACAGCTGCTTTTGAGCGAAGTATTAACGGATGAGTTACATTCTATTTGGAATAGCCCATTGTTAGAGGCTCGTGGTGAAAATAATGACGGTTAATTATTATTGAAGAATGTTGAATGATTTATGGCAGGAATAATCGAAAGGTGTTGAAGCCTTTCGAAATTGCCCTATTATTCTAAAGAAACGTTTTATTCTTAATGAAGAGTTTCATTCTCTGAGATGATTACGGTGTATTAAATGGAAATAATACGTTTCCGTTGATTGAGAGTGCTTTGTATAGCTTTACTATCCACCTTAAGGCCATCGATTAAACTTGTTGATTTTATTATCCTCTTGAAAAACACCTCTTTATAAAAAGTGCATTGTTATGAGATCACTTTTTGATATTGTCAGCATTCAACAAATAAAGACGTAATTACAAACTTTCGTCACTTAAAATTTTCTTTGTTTGAATTCTAATGAAATAATTTGAAAATTAACGGTTTTTGGGTGAGATTTTAATTTTAAAACTATTCTTATGTGTACATTGTACTAAATGGAGCATAAAATCCATAGGAAACATTGTCAAATCTGATAAATAAAGCAATTGTTTTCCGTTAACATGCATAATAAATTTAATCAAAATAAAGGTATTATCAAATGAAATATTATTATGAAATATTATGATAAACTTGAAAGGAATTCCTTCATTTCTTCGAAAGTATTTGAATTCCGGTAGAATATAGATCAAAGTTTGGAAATTTATACTGTAAACCGAAATGCAAGCACTTTTTAACATTTTCGAACAACTGGAACATACTGAAAAAAATATAGTCAGAAAATTATATAATAAATTTGAAAGTAATTTCTAGTTTAAAATCTAAAAATTTAAAATGTTAAAGAAAAATTAAACACTTTCGAAATTTTTCGAACCACTTTCATTGAACTAAATACCATTTTATAATACTGGAATATTACAGAAAAATATTAGTGTTAAAGGTCTGAACTTGAAAAACTGTCACTAGGAAATTTCCTTGACTTTCACATTATTCAAACATATTAAAATTCGAATAGGACTCAGATCTAAATCTGAAAATTTAAAAATATAAAACAAAAATTAAACATTTTAAAACAATTTCATGGTATACAGTGTTGCAGAACACTGCATACATCTTTATTTCTAAACAGTGAATTTCTCTTTAAATGTAAGCCTCTTCTAAAAGGGCTTATCGAAATTTTAATCCACGCAGCTTCAATATTTTCTTATTTTACATCTTATTTACAAATATTAGAATTCGAATAGAATGTATATTAAAGCGTGAAAATTTAAAATGCAAATCAAGAATTAAACTTTTGTTAAACATTTTAGAACAACATCGATTAAACTAAATGCCAATTCATGATAATGCAGTATTGAAGAAAAATATTTATGTTATTAGCCTGCTCTGGAAAAAATAGGAAATTGTATGATAAATATGAAAATAATTTTCGTTTTACAAACTATTTGAAAGTTGTTGTAATCAAATAGAAAATATTGATATTATATTGTCTGAAAATATTAAATATAAAAGAAAAATTAAATACTTTTGAAACCACATTTTCAAACCCCTTTCTAAATTAAATACCATTTTACAAAGCGGAAATATTACAGAAAAAATATTATCAAGAAATTTTCTCGACTTTCAAATTATTTAAAAGTATTAGAATTCGAAAAGTATGGGGAAAGATCAAAATTTGGAAGTTTAAAATATAAAACAAAAATTAAACATTTTTAAACATTGATACAACATGGTAAATCAATGATACATAACATGGTACATGGTAACATGGAAAATTTCTTGACTTTTAAATTATTTCAACTGAACGAAAAGGATGTAGATCAAAATATGAAAATTTAAAATGTAAAACACAAAATACATTTTTAAAACAACTTCATGGTACAACAGAAGTGGTGTTGCAGAAAATTACATCACCTTTACCCCCAAACAGTGAATTTCTCTTGAAGCCTCTTCTAAAAGGGCTTATCGAAATTTTAATGCATGCAGCTTCAGTGAGGAGTCCAACAGTGTGCGTAATAAGCACTCTTCCAAAGAAAACACTCTCCTTAATGAATAATCTAATTAAATCAGGAACAAACCTTCAGCTTCTCGCAAGTTTTGAAATAGTTTGGGCAAAATCTTTGCAAGCTTCCCCTACGTTACATCGGTGTCAAAATATATTAGCAGGTGTCTAAGGTGCGGAGTGCAACCCGCAGTGTAATTTGCCGTGATAAAGATAGCAATTATTTTCAAAACGAAGGAGACACCGGGGATTTAAATGAATTAAATCTCTCCAGGAGAAATGACACAGCAGACTTGGATTGGTAATTACGGTTGTCTGGAGATATAACTTTTTCTTAATTATCATTTCAAAAATGATTATTTCAAAACTGTTGTTCATTTTAAATTTCAAAATGTGAGTAAATTGGATAAATCAAATTAAAAAAATAATAAATAATAAGACATACATAATATACAGTGTGTAGTATGTATGTTCGGCAACCACATTTTAATTGTGTTTGGTTGAGTTGAAATACCTGCAGCAAAGCTTAATTGATACACACACAAACACCACACAGATACAATTAGAGACATACGATATTTAATGAATTTAAAGACAGATAATTATAGATTCTATGCCGAAAACCCGAAACTCGCATACTCGCACGGTGCACGAAATATACTTCCTCTGCGGGTGAAAGTCTGTAGGTTAACTGATAAGCCAGGATTTCCACTCAACTATTTCCACTAGGGATGAGAGACTATAAGCTAAACGTTTCGCAGCAGTACAGTACTGTAACTGCTCTATACTTCCTCTCGCGTGAGTCTCGAGACCGATTGATCATTTTCCCTGAACGCCATACACTCTTGACAGTGTGTTCATAATTTTATTTGAAACGAGATGGCATATTACTAAACAGTTCTTAATTTCCTTAACATTATTCAGCATGCTTTCTATTGTTGGAAATAACATTAAATTACATCTTGTTTGTGTCTACCAGTACTTTTTATAAGTTTAAATGATATGTCATTATTGCAATAAAATCATTAAAATTCATAGTCATACGAAGAATGTTACAGTATTGAAGAATATTGGCACTTTTGCCATTGTTTGAAGTATTGTAATTTTTCACTAAATATTCTATTATAATAATTTTAGTAAATACTAAATATTGTAATTTTCCAATTGTATTTCTTTTTTTACATGAAAAACCATTTCAACCATTTTCAAAAATAATCATAACAAAGGAAATTAACAAATGTATTAAATTTCAGGTAAAACACTTCCAAATTATTTTTATATGCATTCAATTCATAGATAGAAATCTTACTTGAAAAAATATACTTGCACTTCTGATTTGAATAATTTTTTATAATGCTAACGTCAAAGTATCTAAGTCAAATCTATTTCTTTATTAGTCTCAGTTTTATCTTTAGTCATATTTCTAATATAATAAATAATATTTTGACACTACGTCATTAATTTATACGTATGATATTAAAAGATCTAAAACTATTGTTTTAATTAATAAGGCTTTTCAATTTTTTCCGTTTAGGTGTGTTTGCAAATGCAATGAGTTGTTTTTCCGTTTTATTAGTGAAAAAGAAATTTTATCGATATTTAATGTAATATTTTCAAGTGACACACAATAAAAAAAATCAGTTATAGATGATTTATCTGTTTTAACAAATAATATGTGCGGAATCTTGAGGAGTATATAAACCTTATTTACAAATCACTTCTATGTTTTAATTTATGAGATGCGAAGTAGACATTAATTGCTTATTAATTCTGCTTTAATTCCGAATTTTTTCCCGTTTTTGTAAAACAACAACTTATTTTTTAGGGCTAAATAAAGTATTTGTGTTCAATATACATAAAACTTTGCCCATTTAATCTAAATAGGGCTGTTAAAAATGTAAAGATTTAATATTTAATGTGCGTGTAGATCATTGATAAAAGACATTCTAATAAATCACAATAAATGACATTCTAATTATTTATTTTATTAAAATTTTTAAAAAATTAGTATTTTATGCTTAAATTAGTATGCTTTTTTGTAGTATATGCGAGATTTTTAATCTTTGAAACAGAAATTTTGTTTGAAAATATATGCGTGTGACTAAAAAATTAACATTTAAAATAAAAAAAATAATCATTTATAAAAAAATCATTTATAAATAAAATCCAGTTCCCAGTTGCACACGTTTAATGATCTTCAGTTGTAATAAATGCAGAACAAAGTATTTGCTCTTAACAAATAACTTAAAGGCGATAGAAAAAATTATTATTCTTTAGAACTTCGGCTTTCAATACAAAAGGGCATACTCAGAAGAATTCTAACAGATAACTGCGAATACAAACAGTAAGGTTCTTTTTTGACAAAGATGATTTGGGAAAAACAAAATGGATGGTCCCTCGCAAGAATCCCAATACATCAACCAGGGAAGCAGAAAGAAGAGGCAGGCACACGGAAAATAGAAACAAATAGTAGATAAATAGTCATACTGGATGGAAAAAGACGTACTACCAATGCTGAGGAAACAGAAGACTAGTCTTCAAACCTTATCGCCCTATTTATCAAAATAGTGAGCTTCTGAACTCTCAACCGTACATCATCGAAAACGTTTTATTTACAACCTAACTTAAATCACATATTTTTGGTTCGTAACTTGTAAACACAAAGGCTGGTTGTCATAACTAGTAAGTTTTCTTTTATCGATTATTTAAGGCAACAGTTACAAATTCTGTAACAAATTAGTTATTTTAAAATTTTAATTTTGGAAAAATAGCCCATTTAAACATTTGAATTTGTTGTGGAAATTAAAAAGTTTATTTTTTCTAAATAAAGGATTTGATGAAATCGCAAAATAGGGGCCGTTGGGAATTTGGCGACTTTTGGCGCCAACTGAGCGATAAGTCGCCAAATGTGGATCTTATACTGTTTGCAATTCATTTCACTCACAATCGCAACCCTTTTCTTGGCCTACTTTGGCGAAATGAATTTTTGACGCCAAATCTCAGCTGCCCCTGTTCTGCGATTTTCCCCGTCATTTTATTCATAGCTTCATATTATTGAAAATGAATGGATAAATCTGTGTTAATCTAATCATATTTTAAAATCGATTTATTAAAATTTCATACCTCCAAAATGGGATATTTTTTTTCAATTTAATGCGAAATTCATAATTTTAAATAATATATGGTTTAATAAAAGAAACGCTTATTACATATTTTTAATTATTTTTATGTTTCTAATAGTTAAGGACTTTAAAATAATTTGCATAGTAAGTTAATTAGCCTATCTTTAAAAGCAACTTTATAATTATCTACATAATAAATACCTGTTAGCATAACTGTAAAAATAACTTCAAAATAATCTACATAATATGTCTATTAGCATAACATAAAAAATAGCATCAAAACAATCTACAGAATAAGCACATGTCTATTAGCATAACTGTAAAAATAACTTCAAAATAATCTACATAACAAGTATCTGTCTATTGACCTAACTGTAAATTAGCTTCAAAATAATCTATTTAATAAATACCTGTCAACATAACTGTAAAAATAATTTCAAAATAATCTACATAATAATTGCCTGTCTGGTAGCATAACTACATAATTCAAAATAATAACTTATAGTAAAATAACAAAATAATAACATAACTTATTATTCAAAATAATTTATATAATAAGTACCTGTCTATTCGCATAACTGTAAAAATAACTTCAAAATAATCTACATAATAAATGCCTGCAAATTTACATATCTGTAAAAAGAACTTCAAAATAATCTACATAATAAGTACCTGTCAACATAACTGTAAAAATAACTTCAAAATAATCTACATAATAAGTACCTGTCTATTAGCATAACTGTAAAAATAACTGTCAAATTCCTTTATGATATCAACTGTTTTTTAATCATGTCAGTTAAATAAAGTTAGAAAAAAATATAAATCGAATTATAATTAAAAATACTTTATGATTACATAACTTTATCAAATCTTTAAAATTGCAAAAAAACTCAATTAAAAAGTAGATTAAATTCTCTGGAGTAACAGTTGAAAAAAAAGTGCTCAATTCCCATCAAAGCAATTTATCAAAGAACTTATATTTAGATCATTAAAAATCTGTCTTTGAAAGAAATAATTATTCGGAAAAAAAAAATAAGAAGAAAAAATATCAAACGATCGAATATTTTTTTTCTTTATTCAAACAAAACATTTTAAAGGTTAGTGAAACAAAACAATCGTTACTATAGTAACCATGACCGCAGCATTTTTTAAAAGAAGTACAACACAATGCTTAGTAAACAGAATTATACATTGACAAAAAAATTTTAAAAATAAAATCCTGATTTTGAAAAAACTTGTATGACGATTTTTTATTTTTTTATTTTTTAAAGTCTACATTTTAGATGAAGAATTGAGATATTCTGTCTACTGGGACAACGAAAATGAACTTTTGTTTCCCAATGCCTGGAAAGTCGAAAATACACTTTAAATTCAACAAGAACAATAAAATGTTTGGTATTTTCTAACTCATGCATTATTCTGCAATATTAGCTAGCTTCAGCTAGAGGGTATTTTTTCCCAACTATTCTAAGCCTTTTGTTTTCCATTTTAAACATATGTCAAAGTTTTTTAGATATCACTATAGGTGCAATGTGTCGTGACTAATAACAATTTGAAAATTCATAACTTTCTTTTCATAAAAAAACTTTCGTTTTAATTTTTATGTCGTCATTTATCTGTAATAAAACTAAATTTTTTAGTAGACAGAATATTTTTATTCAATAGCTTAGTGAAATAATTTGTTTAATCAGTTAACCAGAAGAATTCCCTAGTTAAATTTTTATATTTTCTTAAGCAAATTAGTGGGTTTTTTGTATTTTTTTTACCTCAAAAATAAAAGTTCATTTAAAATGCTTAGAAAAGCTTCTGTTCTATACTTTATGATAATTTTTTTTTTTTTTTTTATCGGAGAATAGGATATTGTAACGTCTCTGCCCATACTAGACCTAAAACTGCTTCAAGAAGAGGGTCACTTTCAGGATCATAGGAACACTTTTAATTTTTTATTTACAAGCACTATATGTAGTGCTTATAAATAAAAATATCTAGAGTTCTGTATATATACAAATACAGAACTCTGGTTTTATTATACAAAGAAATGAAAATTAAAGATTTAAATTTGATCACAAGTACAGTTCACTCCAAGGTCGGATATTTTATGAGTTCTGGAGTCTACGACTAATTTAATAAACCAGTCTACGGCAGACCTTAATTATCACACGATGATGCACAAACCCCAAGGAATTCACTTTCGAAACAGGCAGAAACTCCGGCATGTTCTGTCACTTCAACGAAAAAACAAAAAAATCTTTGTCGTATCGCAGGACTCTCCTTTCTTCTCCAAAACCTTCCTTCTATAAGAAAATCCATCAATAGGGGCGGGGTCAGCTTCCCTCACTTCCCAATGGAATAGACATTTTCTCAATTCATGGTCTATCACCAATCACGTTGGGGGAAACTCACTTTTATTTAAATTGCCAAAATTTACAGAATTTTGATGGCCAACTACATTTAAAGGGGTTTTGTAAACAGTTTTAAAAAAGGTCAATTGAGTCAGCTAATTTGTAAAGAAATATTTCTTAATAAAGGACTAATTTAATTTTTAAATATACATCTAAATGAAATTAAGATACATTAAATGTATTGTATATGTAGTGTAAAAACATTCTCAATAAAGAAAATTTAAATTATTTCCTGTCTGAATTTAAATAAAACGAAACTACCTTCATTCTTAAAAAATAAGGTAGCCAATCTATTTTATTTAAAAAAAAAACTTAATTAGAAATAGTTGTATACACTAAGATCCATTATCCATTAAATGATGTTTTAAAAATAAAGAAAAAAAATGAAAGATATATTTTAATTTTAACTTGATTTTAATTTAAATTTTAATTAATTTAAAAATAAATATAATATAAATCTTAAAAATGAAGTAACCAATCTATTTTATTTAAAAAAGAACTTGATTTGAAAAATATTGTCTTGACTAACATCCACTGTCCATTAAATGATGCTTTAAAAAATAAATATGCTAATAAAAATAAATATAGATAAAATATATTTTTTAATTTCATTCTAATTTAAATTAAATTTTTTTAATTAATTTAAAAATAAATAAATATAAAAAAAATTTAAAATAAATTTTAATTAAATCTTAAAAAAATAAATAAAAAAATCTTGAAAATAAAAATAGCCAATTTATTTTATTTAAAAAGAACTTGATTAGAGATAATTGTCTTGATCAAGGTCCATTGCCCGTTAAATGATACTTTAAAAATTAAAAACTATATACTATTTATTTTTTTAATTTATAATCTTAAATTCTTATTTATTAAATTAATGATTAACACACTTTCGTGGCATTGAAAAAGGTGCATAACTTCAGTAGCATGATATTCAATATCCATCCAGTAATCGAAATTATGATCTGCAGATCGCAAGATCCAATCACAGTTTATCCATTGTTCAACACTTCTCCCTTCGCAAAATTGGCGACATTTTACCTAACAGCAAATTTCAAGGGCCTCCGGACAAGTTTAGTAATTCTCTAGCGTAAAGTAATATGTGTAGCACTTTGATCAAAGCGGAAATTTGATAAATCACTTGTCTCCATAACTTTCTGGTAAACGCTTAATGAAAGTTTCATCTAAATTTATTATGTATTTATATGGAGTGGTGTTTTATAAAGATCTATTCATTAGATATGTGAGTTGAATTTTTACCTCTAATCAAAGAGTGCTATCATTAATGCTCGTATCATTGTATTTACAATTTCAGAAATTCATGAATTAATATTTGAAGTCGAATTCAATTAACATTTTTTTTCTTTCTGACCTAGGAATTTAAAAGCACATAATGATTAATAATATAATTAACCATTAACCATTATGTGCTTTTAAATTTATTGGTCAGAAAGAAATTGTTAATTATATTATTAATGATTAATGATATAATTAATCGTTAACCTTATGTGCTTTTAAATTCATTGGTCAGAAAGAAAAAATGTTAATTGAATTCGACTTCAAATATTATTTAGTTAATTTCTGAAATTGTAAATTCAGTAGCACGAACATTAATGATATGATTCCCTTGATTGGAGATAAAAATTCAGATAGTTTGATAAAAATTCAGATCCTTCGATTAGAGATAAAAGTTCTAAAAATACTTTTAATTTGAATTCAATAACAAATAATTCAATAACAATAACATTCAAAACAAAATAATTCAATAATATTTTTAACAATATTCAATAACAATCAATTCAATAAATTCAATAACTCAATATTCCTTTACATTTAGAACATTTTTATTGATGATTTTTTTTTACTGGATTAAGGGATGACTGGTGTATAATACAACCAAAGTGGGGGAGTATAATTCGAAAAGAGATGTGAAAACCGATCGGAAGTTCTCAATGATACTCCTGGGATGGCAACGGTAGTGGAAGCCGGAAATTCTTTCAATTAGATCTAGGAAAATGGTAAAGGCTATAATTATTTTCCCCATCTGTAACTCGTGGTGAGGTTTGTTTTCAAATTTCAGTGGCACGAGTTGAAGACCTTAAGTCAAATGCCTGTCATTTTAATAACAGTATTTTTCGCTTCTGTTCAAGTTATATTTAAAAATATATTAAATACTGATGATATGGAAATGGAATAAATAACTATTATATTTACAAAATTTGAACTAACCTGACTCGTGGCTAAGTGGCAACGTGGTGAGCATTAGGGAGGTGGTTCAAACCTCTGTAGACACTGTTTCAAAAAAATTTGACTGTTGTTCTGCCCCCTCCTTTCCCTCCTTCTGTGAGACTACATGGGTTCGTGGACGTGGTCTAGATTAGGAGTAGCCAACCCAAATGATCTTGCGGGCCACTTCGAAAAATGCATCATAACTCCGCGGTCAGCATATAAAATTATATATACCCATATTAGATTTAGGCTCACTATATTTTTATATTCATATTGCAACGTTATATTTGATGTTCCAAGATAGCGCGCATTATGAGTTCACAAAATGTAATTTAATTATTCTGTTAACTCATAAATAAAACAGGCAATATCTACCATATATTCGCAAAAATACTATTTTAAAAGATTTTTTTAGAATTTTTTATCATAATTTTAACAGTTAATTTTTTGAATACATGGATGCACACATAATGTATTTTATTAAAACATTGTTTTTCACTTTTTAGCCATTATGAAATAAATATATTTTGTAAAAGTATGATAAATTTCACGGGACGGTAAAACGTTCAAGGGCGCCGCGTGTTGTTCACTCCTAGTCTAGATGTTGCTGTCCATCAAGAGGATAAGAAAAAAAATTTGAACTAATGAATTTTTAGAGTTAATTAGTTAAATTTATTAAATGCATTCCTTTTAAACATAAATTCTTCCCATACTTTATTAATATCCTAAAACAAAAAAAGATTGCCAATATAGATGGAACCTTGACACTTTTTCAACAAAATCTATTAACCTTGGCAATTTGAAAAACTACTTATGGATACAATATTACTATTTATTGATTATGCCTGAGTTATTTGAAATGAATTATGAACGAAACAAAAAAGTGTTTGCAGCATCTACTCCCTCTCCCCCCAAAAAAAAGAGACTCTTGAATGAACACATAAATAAAAGAGATTTTATGTTTTCGATAACATTTATTATCTGGTCGTGAGGTAAGAACAGATCACGCTGCTTATGCTCGCAATAAAAAATTGATGGATGTTCCTTCTAAATGTCCAACAGAGGTAAAAGCTTTCTTCTTTCTTCATTCACATCATCTTTTTTCTACTTATGTTTGAGTAGCATATTGTAAGACGAAAGATTACCATAAAATGTAAATTAAAGTACCAAGAGGGCAGTGCCAATGATGAAGGTAAAATTGATTCTGTTATTGAGAATTTTTTGTGGTTGCAGTTTTATGAATTGTGTTACGACTCTTCATTATTGTTTCTGTTTTCTTTAAATGGTACATTTATTTTTTTACAATGGAGTCATGCAACAGCAGAAGAAAACAATTTATATGCAATTTATTTGCATTGCATTTAACACTAAACTGATAATAAGAAAATCAGGATTTATTTAGTTCATTGGATATTATTAATGTAATGTGCATGGTGTGCAGCCAGATTGTAACTGGATTGAGATACTTGAGGCACAAGTTGGAAAACTGACAGTTTTATTTACACAATAAACATAAACACCAAACAATATGACAGACACATTTTAACAATTACAGACAATATGTAACACATTTTTAACAATTACAGACAATATAACAATTAACACATTTTAACAATTACAGACAATATGTAACACATTTAAAGACATATAATTATAGAATCGTGGGATTATATCCTGTATTTAACCACTTCTAAATGGAAAACTCGATATTCAAGTTCCAGACCATGTTGGACCATGGCCTCCCCAACAATACGACACAATCATATGTCTCAAGTTTGGTTTTTCGAATTTGTGATTTTTATATCTACTTCTTCAATCCATCTTTTTTTTGGTATTCCCTTTTTTTCTTTGGCGCTGCATTTCCCTAGAAAAATTTGTGACTTTGCTATCATTTGTGTCCAATAGTAGACATTGAATTCTCTTTGACTTTATATAATTTATGATATCCAGACAATTTTGCAATTGTACTATTACGCTTCCTCTAAACATCACTCTCTCTGATAGGTTCAAATGTAGCTCGTAAGATCTTGCTCTCACATGTTAACAACATCTCCTGTTTTTGAGTTAAGCTTTGCGACCCATAAATAACTGTTGAACTGATTATAGTTTTATACACTTTATATACACAGAGCTTCGTTTTCCATGTTATTACTTAGATCTTACTAATTGAAACTGCGATTTCCTGTATTTAACCTTTGTATAATCTGTGGCGTAATATCATTATTTTCAGTGACAACTGAACACAAATATTTAAACTCCAGAACTTTTTCAAACTTTATCTCCTCATTTATCTTTAGTTCAGTATCTGTATCAGTTCCTCTACAATACAAGTTCTTGTATTCAGTCTTTTTATATTTATTTCCAGATTAAAAATACTGGCTACTCTGATCAACCCGTTAAAATGTTTAATCAGTACTTTGCTTTACTTCTTGCCATCAAAAGCACATCTTCAGCAAAAAGCCAAAACGTGCTTAGTTCTATTAAAAATCGCACCACTTCTATTTCATATCGTGTTACGTATCACATACAATCTATTTAGCATTTGTTATTTTTTATTAAGCACCTTAACTTATATGTTTCACTACTTCAAATTCATCTTATAAATCAATTGAAGAATTTTTTTGATTAGTATGAATATTTAATTTGTTCCTTTTAACTTCTTTTTTAAACACTTATATACTTTAAAAATTATTTTCTTAAAATAATTACAAGTTCTTTTTTATAATTCTTGCAGTTTGTTTTAACTTCCTTGCTTGTTTGTTTTTATATATTTATAAATTGTTATCACAAGATTGAACTAAAAATAAATCTTTCTAACAAATCTAATAATAATTCTAATAATAATAACGTTATCTAGTCTGATATTTCTAACAAAATGGATTTTTTTTAAGAAACTTTTTTTCACATTATAATTATTCACTACTAAAATAATTATCTGATTTATTAATAAAAATAAACATCATTTTTTTTCTTGCTTTTGAATTATGATAGCTTTATTTAATTTTAACCTTATTTTCTTAACCTATCAATAAATCAATCTTTTTTTTTTTTCAAAACTCAATGCATAAAAACTTCACGATAAAAAATGGAAAAATAAATCAGCCCTTGTCCATATCCGTAACCTGTGTCCTTTCTTCCTAAATACATTATTAAAGAGCATTCAGGCTGAGCGCATTCAGGTCTACCTTGAAATATTGATTACTTTCGATCGAAAACTCTGAGTCGACAGTGCATCGAGCAAAAATATTGTAATAAATTATTTCTCTTGTTTACGCTCAAGCACGGACAAGCATTGAAGAATTACGGATGAACAGATTTCATTCGCATGACAAAGATGGATGCTTAATATGAATTTTGCCATGATGGCTTAAAACAGGGGTGGTCAACCCGCGGCGCGCCTTGAATATTTTCCTGTCCCGTGAGATTTATCACACTTTTACAAAATATATTTATTTTATAATGGTTAAAGTAGTGAAAACTAATAATATTAAAAATACATTATGTGTGCATCCTTATATTCAAAATTAACTGTCAAAATTATTAAAAAGTTAACTTTCATTTTAAAATAATTTTCTGAGAATATATGTCAAATATTGTCGAGAGTTTACAATATGAGTATATACATAGTTTAAAATATGAGATTTATCAATATGAGATTTATTATAGTTTACAATATGAGATTTATTATAGTTTACAATATGAGATTTATGAGGTATATACAATATGAGTATATGCATAGTTTACAGTATTTTTTTTTACATTATGAGATTTATCACACTTTTACAAAATTTCTTTATTTTATAATGGCCAAAATAGTGAAAAACCGATGTATTAAAAAAATACATTATGTGTGTGCATACATATATTCAAAAAATTAAGTATCGAAATTATGAGAAAAAATCAACTTTGATTTTAAAATAATATTCTTGCTAATATATGGCAGATATTGCCTGCTTTATTTATGAGTTTACAGTTATGAGTTCGTAGAATGATTGAATTATATTTTCCAAACTCATGCGAACACTGCGGACGCATCGTGTAACATCTAATATAACAGGTTCTATGTTTCTGTTTAAGTGACATCAGTGACGCAGTGACCATCTCTATATACGCACAGTTGATTGTTGATAGCAGAGCAAACCAGACTCTTAGTCCAAGTTGTTAGCTGTTTTGGTTCAACTTACACCTACGAATCGTTTTTCTTTCTTTTTTTTTTTTTTTTTCGAAAATGAAATTGATCCAACACAAAACACGTTCAAACATAACGGATGAAACACCCTTACGATGTGCAAATATCCAAATTGAGATCGATTTGTAAAAGCTAAATGAAAGAATGGAGAAACAAACATCGCACTATTAAAAATATATTTTTTAATGATTCCATTTTTTTTTATTTATATATTTTTTATATTTTTATATTATTTTTATATTTCATTTTTAGTGCTATATATTTTTTTTACAATGTGCGTTTAGTATCATTATTATGATATTAAACGCACATTGTAAAGAAATGTTTACATGTAAGAATAATAGTAAACACAAAAATAATAACTCATTATGTTTCGATTTTTTACTCCAAAAAATGCCTATAGTGGGTCTACATCTAATATGGGGATATCTAATTTTATATGCGGCCCGCGAAGTTAAGATGCATTTTCAAATGGCCCGCAAGATCTTTGGGGTGGCCACCCCTGGCTTAAATCATGGATGCAACAGTTTATTATCTCCAATTCATTACCATCAGTAGATTTAGCTTTTTGTTCAATATTAAAAATAAGTTATTCATTAGAATAATGGATTTATCCTATTATCAATATTAAATTAGTTTAAAGCAGTGTTAAAACAGATATATTGATGTTCTTACAATTATAAATCGAATTAGAAAACACAAGAAGTTACCAAAGATACCATTTAAGCATCAAATTGTTAACTATCGGTTAAGTGTTTTCGACATTGTCTAGACGAATATTGGAAATTGCAGTTCCATTTCACGCAATCAATATATGGAGAAATAAGTAAAATAATAGCAGGAATTGCACTTTTGATAAATAAATCCTAATGATTTTGGAGATTTCTTTATCTTTCTTTATACCAGTTGAATGGAATAGAATTTGAATGAATTTCTTCTAATGAATCTAATACATAATAATATACATTAAATAGATTCTTGATGTATGTATGTAAAAGATGTTATGTATTTTAAAAAAAATTTTAAAAATACTTTAATTATATAAGATGGATCAACAACATTTCTAACTAGTTATTTTTACATTATTATTAATCTCATAGAGTTTGTTCAATGAATGTCACCATATGAAAAGATTGTTTAAAAAATTTCATTTTCCTCTTAAAATTTCCATTTTTCAGTTGTTTTACTCTAATTTAATGATTATAGTTGTAAGCAAGTTTAAAATTATTGTAATTCAAAATTATTTTATTAATTAAAATTAAATGTAGATTTTATATTTTTTTATTAGTCAGTGATGAAATTATTTTAATGATATTTGATATTATTTTATTGAAAAACTGAATGTAGTATCTTTATTAGTTAGTGATGATATTATTTTATTATTATATTTGATATATTTTATTAAAAAGCTGAATATAGTCTTTTTTATTAGTCAGTGATATTATTTTATTATTATATTTTATATTATTTTATTACCAAAACTGAATGTAGACTTTTTATTAATCAATGTTGATATTATTTTATTATGATATTTGATATTATTTTATTAAAAAAGAACTGAAGGTATTCTTTTTATTAGTCAGTGATGATATTATTTTATTATGATATTTGATGTTATTTTATTACAAAAACTGCAACTAGATCTTACATCGCATTATTTATTAGTCAGTGATTATATTATTTCATATTGATATTGGTATATTATTTTATTTAAAAAAACTGAATGTATTCTTTATATTAGTCAGTGATGATAGATTCTTTTAATTTTTTTTTCTCCTGCTCATTCTGGGAAAAATAACTTTAAAAATTGAAGAACTTAATAAAAATACTTTGATGCTGTATTTTGGATGATATGAAAAGGTCAATGTTATTTATAGTCAATTTAGAATTTTTGTAAATTTTTAAATGTTTTGAGACTCTATGTAACGTAGTTTTGAATCATCAAATTATTATTTTTTATAGAAAATATTCAAAAATATAAAATTTTTGTTTTTTTCAGTTAATGTTACTTAAAAGCACTTAAAAGCAAAAAGGATTATTTGTATTTATTTAAGCTAATATTTCATCATTTTCCAAATAAAATAGACCATTTATTCATGTTCATTTCGAAAATAACCGTTAAGTTTTTAGAAATGTTTATCATCTACAACAACGTTTTAGTCTATAAACATTTTTAAAAACATATATAAAATAGTACATTATTTTTCGAAATTAAAAAAAGAAGTAGATAATTTTTATTATCTTCTTTTAACTTCATTATTCAAATATTATATATACAAATGTTTTTTTTCTTGTAACTTTAATTATGTTAGCTGACACGAAGCTGACAATCAGTTCAATTGTTTTAATTATTTAAATTTTAACATCAAAAAGAGTTTAACATTAAAATTAATTCTATGAAATATTTAGAAAGGAGTTAATTAAAATAAATGTAAATTTGATACTTCACTTTATTATGTTCTAGAAATTTTCTTTGTATTTATGAATAGATTTTTAAAAAATTTGAAAAAAAAAAAATTGATATAGAAAATAAAGAATGTGTATTTCAAGTTAAAAAGATATTCTAGAAAATAATAAAAATTTTACTGTAAGAAAGAATTAAAAATGATTATTCAAAAGAAAAAAAAATACAGAAAAATACTCTATTTACATTTTTAAGCTGAGTTAATTAAAAGTTGTAAGAAAAATTGAATTTTTAAGTAAGACATTAAAATAAAAGAAAAAGTTTCAATGAACAAATGTTTATTCTGCAGAAATTGGAATTTGAATGCAGAAATTGGACAGATTAGTACAGATGTTACGATTTCAAAGCCATTTATTAATATTAATGAAAAACTTTTTTTCCAAAAGGTAATAAATTTAATCAGAGAAAGAAAGTACATTTTTACACATTTTAAGGCCTCAAGCTACTTCTTGCTGATGATAATAAATGAACATTTTAAGTAATCTTAAGAAAATTTTGTGTTCTTCAAATGCATTTTTAATATGCTTTTGATCATGTAGAAGGTTTGAAATGACAGATTTTCTCTTCCTTTTTAAAACAATAATTATTTTAATAACAATAGTTTATTTTAAAATTTGTATTATAAATTTTATATTAAGAGCCTTGAAAATTAAAATAAGGAATAATTTTATTGGATATGTTAATTGGTTTGAATAAGCTATTGTAAAAGAAAAGATTCTTTCAACCTTTATTGTCTTTTCTAAAAGTAAAATTGAGATTAATTAGGGTATTAATTGAGATTAATTAATTAGAGTAAAATGAAATTAATGTATAGAATTCAAACTATTTTTATTTAGATTTTATTTAGATTTTGTATAGCAATATAGTTTCAATGTCATTTAAAAAAATAATTTCTTAATTTGAAGCATGTAAATTATTGCTTCTGTTTTTTAAAAAGGCTTTCATTTACTTAATTCAACAAAATAAATTTATAATAACAAAATTAATTAATTCATTTTGATTTGGTTTTAAATAAAACTAATAATAATGATAATATGCACTATGAAATCAGTACATAACTAAAAATAAAAGAAAAAGAGTCTTACTTATAAGAAACTGCTAAAATAAGTGTGATAGTTGGCAATTTGAAAGACTGTTTCATTTATTGCAGTTACAGGGGCAAAAGATAAAGTGCGTTGCCAACTGACGAAAAGTAAATTAAATAACGATTCTGTTTTTCTATTTAATATACTACATCATTTTCAGATTACTGTTTCCAGGATACTACTTTTGCCCTAGAACAATTCTACTGTAATCCAAATACCGTTTTTTTGTCTAATACCTTTTATAATTAGTTAAGAAAATAATTATTTATTCCTTCGAAATTTAAATTTAAGATCATCAAAATGAAAGTTATTTTTTATTGCTTCAAGGAAGTTTAAATTTTTATACGTTAACAATATATCATGCTCCTTTATTTTGGGAATGTTTGGCATAGGCATTGTAACCTGTGCAAAGAAAAGATGATTTTGAAGAAGAAGATCTTGAAAAAGATGATCTTGACGAACAAATCGAGATACGTAAGATGATCTTAAATCTTAAATAAGATAAAACGTTTGGATAAGATAAAATGTTTGGATAAGATAAAATGATTTCTGCAAAAGCGGATCTTGAAGAAAAAAATAGATGGATAAGATAAAATTCTTTAATATTAAGGTTTGTTTTATTTACCTTCTATATCATACTTATTCTGGACAAACCTTATGAATTTTCAGTAAAATATATCTTTCCGTATATAGATATACTAATTAATAATTCTTGTATACATAAGAATTATGAATTAATTTACTGAAATGTATAAAAATCATTTTTCAGTAAATGGTCTATATTTTCCACTAATTATTTTACTAATACAAATCCTACATATTAGAAGACAATTAAAATTTTTAGTTGTAATATTTTGTTTTTTATTTTGTTGCAGTTTATCTAATAATGTCGGTCACATTGATTTAAGTAGATAACAGTTATTTTACTGACATGTTAAAAAATCTTATTTCACAAAGATGGGCTCTAGTATTTTCCATATAATTTTTAGTTACAAATCCTACAATTAAAAGACAATTCAAAAGTTGGAATATTTTGCTTTTAATTTTGTTGCAAGTTTTCGAATGTAAGAATTTTGAGTAAAAGTATATTTTGTGAGTTATACATTTTTATTGAAGCATTTTGTTAATTTGAAAATGGATAAAAATCATATTTCAGTGTGTTCATAAAGCATAATTATTTTGGCGAAAAAATACATATTAGAAGACAATTAAAATTTTTTTGGCTTGATAAATTTTATTTGGCAGTTTTCGAATGTCGGTCACAGGAAAATCAACTAGTAGATATGTTAGAGAAGATTGCAATATCGGACAAAATTTAAACGATATTCGATAATGATCACCGGGATAGGACGATGCCCGTAGTAGAAATTTTAGCCCCATAGAGGTTTTGTTACCGACGGAATGCAAAAAAGTCACAAAAAAATTTTGTAACCTTATAAATTGAACTCGTGGATTGAGTATATAAAGAACCCTAAAGATATCAAAGGAACATCTTATTTATTTTAATCACAAAAAAGGTGTAAATATCATTATTCAGTCTGGGTACTATTACAATTTTTGAAATGTGATTCCCAAAAAACATAAACGAATTGATTATTCAATTGACTTTTGAGTTCTTGTTCAATTAATAAACCTGAATTTTTGCGTCGATATATGACAATGGATGAAACATGAACTCCATCATTTGCAAATGCAATGGAGTCCAATCAACACTCAGCCGATTTAAAAAATGCACGAAATATGATGAACACTTTAAAAATGCTATAACTTTGTTTTCACTAAAAATTTTTATAAGAATAACATTTTACAGATAGGAATAGCGCAACAGATGAATCAAATTTATACACGTGTCTTTTACAGATAGGGCTAACTACAAATCATATGGATTTAACAGATAGCGCAATTCTATTTCAGTGAATACGAACGGTATTTAAACAGTCCACATGCTAGTTGCAGCCATATGTTGCCTCAACAAACTCAAACGAAATTACTCAAAAGAAGAATATGTGATTTGTAACCTTCTTCTTTATACCAAAAAAAACATTCTGGTCTAAAAATTTAATTTTTCCATCCCAGACACACACAGACATTGAATTGTTAGGTTCGACTTTGTTTGTCTAGTTACGTACTAGCTTCTATTATTCAAAAACGCAATGTTATTTCCGAAAGGTCACACCAACTCAAGATCGTTTCTTTGAAAACTTGCGTTTAAATAGTAATTTGCCTTGTTTTAAATCAATTTGCTTTGGTGATGTTATCGTATCACATATGGAAGGAGAGGAGAAGCGTCTTTGTGCCAGCTTCTGTTGTGATAGAGGAACCATAGGTAGAAAGTCTGACTTGGATCCGTGTCGCTGAAGAAGGATAGCAGTGCTTTCGGGAGACTTTAGAGGGAACTATCCACATTCGTATGGGAAATCAAAAGAACAGATTTTTTTTTTTTAAATTTTTTTAAGTTATTGAAAAATTATCAATAAGCGTTTTATCTTATTTCAATAAAAACTTTCTTAAGGAATTCCTTTAAAAATTCATAAGAAGCATTCATATGGGCACCCATAGGTAAAAAAACCAGGGACGCGAAAGCTCCCTTATCGTATGGTAGAAAAGAAAACTCCCACCAGGAACGAGGCAAGATACTGAGCATCACAAATATCATGGAGGCTCCTCGTTTTTTGTTGCTGTTTTCGCATCCCTCATTGAAGGAGGGAAGAAGGGACCAGCTTCTATTGTGACAGAGCACCCATAGGTAGTAGTCTGTCTTGGACCCGTGTCTCTGAACAAGGAGGTCTGTGTTTTCAGGATTACTTTTAGGGAACTACTCCGTATTTGCAGAGAAATATATGAAACAAAACACGGAAAAACTCCCTCAGCATATTACCTCGTTAGACCGACTAACGTGGCAATATGCTAAACATCACATACACCATCGAGGCTCCTCATGTTTTTGTTGTTGTTGTATCCCCTCATAGAAGGAGGGAAGAAAGTGCCAGCTGCTGTTGTGATAAAGCAACGGTAGGTAGAAATCTGACTTCTGCTCCGTGTCACTGAAGAAAAGTGCCTTCCGGGAGGACTTTTTATTAGCAATTACCCCCGCCCATTTCATTATCGCATGGGAAAAAAACCCGGAAACTCCCCCAAGTAGTCTAACAAACGAGGCAAGATGCTGAAGTCACAAACGACATCGAGTATCCTCGATTTTAGAAACAGTGTTTACAGCAAAAGCGGCCAGTGGATTGAATCTCCACCCTGAGGATCACCAGCGGCTCACATTGCCACTGAGTCACGAGTCGGATATCTACACTGGTGTGCAAAATTTAAGCAAAAATGTAAAAATTTAGCAGATGGCCATTAAATTGCAGAAAAGGAGGTCTGGAGATCAGTGCAATGAACACGTAAGTCAGTAGAAACGTCATGCGTATGCAAATATCAGGAACGAACATATCCCATATTAAGGAACATCTGCTTTTGTTCTTCCTCTTGGATAGAGAATCATAAATCACGATACGTTCAATAAAGCTGTTTTTGTTTGATTCCATACCGTATGCATTGTATTTCTTTTTCAGTGCCGATGCTTTCGTGATCATTTACGTACATAATACTCTCCCTCATTTCTGAATGTCATGTCTCTCAGATGATTTCTCGAGGAGTTATGGCAAAAACCCCACATGTTGCTAAAGTTTCGCACACCAGTGTATTTGCTTTCCTTATATTAATACTTATCGTTTTTTCAATTTTGATAAAAATCATCATTATTATTAAATAAAACTTAAATGTCAAGTTGCAAAACAAATTGCTTCAAGTGGCAGGTGTTTGGGCCGTGTTAGAAAAGCATGTTTAGCCTACTTTAACAGTAACATAACTGAATATTTCTGCAAAAATACATTTACGAAAAAGGAAAACACGAACAAAAAAAAAAAAAAAATAAAACAACAAGCTTACACACTTATCGAGAGAATTATATTTTTAGAAAGCAAGTCGATTTTCGCCGGCCTCCTTTGAACTTTATAATAAAGCAGTGAGAATTCGAAATCAAATTAAAGCAGAACTCTAACGAGATCAGCGGGAAAAAAAGGATTCTTCTTTTTATGAGGAGGTACGTGCTCAATTATTTGATTAAAACGAAACAGAATGTTTCCTCACGTAGCAAAGTAAAGGACCAACTTCAACTTCAAAGCCCCGTCTTGCGAAAACTATTGAAGTGCGGGGAACGTGTGTTTGCACAAGAGAATTAAACTTTGCCGGGCAATTATTTTCATTCAATGCGTTTTATTACAGGGCGAGTTGATCGGCTCGAATTGAGATTCCATATCGTATCCATTGTGGTGAACTTAAATTGAATAGTAATAAAGTGCTCAATTTTCCAAGCATCTTTCCAAGGTTCAATGTTATTTCAACTGAGATGTTTTTACTACGAAAAAATGTCTTTTATTTGGAAGCTTTCTAACAATGAAAAAGCATTTGAATGTTATTTAAGATTTGGCAGAACATTTTAAATTGTATTGTTTGGCAAAACCTATTTTTTTTCTTATATCACTTGGTAAATAGCAACATCTAGAACAAGTCCAAGAACCCGTGTGTTCTCATGGAAGGTCTTGATTTGAGATTTCATATCGGTTTCATTGTAGTGAATTTAATTAGATAGTAATAAACTGCTAATTTTCCCCGCAACTTTCCGTGGTTCAATGTTACTTTAGTTTGAGTTGTTTTTACAACAAAAATTGTCTTTTATTTGGAGACTTTAGACAATGAAAAAACATTTGGATGTTGTTTTTAAGATGTAATTTTTAAAAAATATTATTTTCTACAGATTTGGCAGAACATCTTAAATTTTATTGTTTGGCAAAACCTATTTTTGTTTTCTTATCCACTTGGTAGACAGCAACATCTAGATTAAGTCCAAGAACTCTTGTTTCATCACACACTACATCACTCTGTTTCCAAAAACGAGGAATCTCGTCTTTGGAAACACTATTTACAACAAATCCACTAGTGGATTGAGGCTGCCCTTAATGCTCAGCATCTGCGCACATTGGCACTGAGCCACAAATCATGGAATCAGTTTGTTTCTCTTATAAGAATACTTCAGCATTTTAAATTTTGTTAAAAATCATCATTATTATTAAACAAAAACACTTCAAGTTGAAAAACCAAGTTGCTTCAAGTGGCAACTTTTGAGACTGTTTTAGAAAAGCAAGTTTAGTCTACATTAACTAAACTTTTTCGTGAAAAAAAAAAAACATATACGAAGAAGAAAAACAAAACAAAAAAACAACAGACTTACGCACATATTGGGGGAATTATATTTTTAGAAAGCAAGTCGATTTTCTCCGGCCTCCTTTGAACTTTATAATAAACCAGCGAGAATTAAAATCAAATTAAAGCAGAACTCTAACGAGATCAGCGGGAAAAAAAGGATTCTTCTTTTTATGAGGAGGCACGTGCTCAATTATTTGATTAAAACGAAACAGAATGTTTCCTCACGTAGCGAAGTAAAGGGCCAACTTCAACTTCAAAGCCCCATCTTGCGAAGAGTATTGAAGTGCGGGGAACGTGTGTTTTGCGCAGGAGAATTAAACTTTGGCGGGCAATTATTTTCATTCAATACGTTTTATTGCACGGCGAATAGATCAGCTTGATTTGAGATTCCATATCGGTTCCATTGTAGTGAACTTAAATTGGATAGCAATAAACGGCTCAATTTTCTACACAATTTTTCAGCGCTCAATGTTATTTCATTTGAGGTGTTTTTACTACCAAAAATTGTCTTTTATTTGGAGGCTTTAGACAAGGAATTATTAGATGAATGCTGCTTTTAAAATGAAAATTTTTAAAAATATTCTTTTTCTAAAGATTTGGCAGAACATCTTAAATCTTATTGTTTACCAAAGCCTATTTTTTTTTTTCCTTATCCACTTGGTAGAAGCTGCATCTAGATCAAGTCTAAGAAATCGTGTGGTCTCATGGCAGAAGGGAAAGATATTATATATACATTTCATAGAACATAAAAAGAAATATACATATATTAAAAAGGCATTTAAAATAATTTCAGAATGTAGAGTAAAAAGGAACATCGTTCAATATTGTTAAATAAAATTTGTGTGCAAAACATTCCATTTAAAATGGAACATCAAACTGCCTTGAAGACACCAAATATAAAAGAAGGATTCGGATAAAAAATTATTTTAAGTTTCATATAATAATAACAGTTCATTTAATTTAAATCTATTTTTGTATTCATACAGAACTTTTTTATTCGGTAATGAAAGCGTATATCTTTTTCAGCCCTGATTGTGTTTCAATGGTAGCCTAAAGATTCAATTCATAACATTCATTGATATACACTGTGCATTTAGGTTTTCGAATCAATCGAAATTTCTCCGATTCAGTGGTGAATGAAAAAGTCAAAATATTCGTGGCTGGCAAAAGGAAATAAACTATTTTCATTCACTTGATGTACAAACTAAAAGTTATTCCATTTTTTTGTCATAAGCATAAATTACCATTATTTGATTTAAAATAAAGCTATTATTTACGCAGTCAAATATAAATTGTTCATTTAAACAGAAATACTAATGGATCACGCACATTATAACACGCAAATGAAATATTAACTAAGCCCCATGTAAAAATAATTTACAAAAAAATATATGAGGTTCTGAATTATTTGTCAAAAAAACGTTTAGTTTTTCTCAGATTTGGAGTTGAAAAACTTTTCAAATTAGTTTGAAAAAATCGTGTTATTTATTCTTGGCTTTAATTAGAAAGCAAAAAATTTTTAAAACGAGTGAGAAGTATTGTTAACTGCTTGTTTAATTAGTTCCAGTCATGCAATACTCCTAAAAAAGTGTTGTAAAACGAATGTATTTTGAATTAAAAGAACATTCATTTAAAGCTCATTTTAGAATAGTCGTAACAATTCACGCAAAATAAAAAGTATAAGTTCTTTTAAAATATAAAACTTTCTAAGCTTTAATTTCACTATACCCCTGATAAACATAATATTCAAATTAATCTGAGATCTTAAAGTTAATGAGATACCTTTAAAAATATTCATTATTTTTTATTCGAAAGACGTTGTGTTTGAAATGACTTTCATACATACTAGAACGTTTTTGGATCATCTACTTTATATTAATTCGTAATTTATAAATATATATAAATAATAAATATTTATATATAGTTTAAATATACATATACATATATATACACTAAAGTGACAAAAAGTCATGGAATAGCAATATGCAAATTTTCAGATGGCAGTAGCATCGCGTAGAACAGGTATAAATGCGCAGTGCTTTCGCAGAGCTTTCATTTCTGTTCAAGATTATTCATGTGAAGAGGTTTTTGACGTGATGATGACCACGATGGGAATTAACAGACTTGAACGCGGAATGTTGTAAAGACGCATGGGTCATGCCATTTCGGAAATCGTTAGGGAATTCAACATTCCCAGATCCACTGTTCAAAGTGCCGAGTATGAAATTTCAGGCATAACATCCCACCATGGACAGCGCAGTGGTCGACCGCCTGCACTTAACGACCGAAACCGGCGACGTCTGTAAAGAGTCGTAAATTTAACAGACAAGCAACACTCGTCAAATAACCGCAGAAATCAATGTGGGACGTACAAGGGACTTGTCTGTTAGAGCTGTGCGGAGAAATTTGGCTTTCTTGGGCTATTCCAGCAGAAGACCGACTCGAGTGCCTTTACTGACAGAACGACATCGCTTGCAGCGACTCTCGGTGGGCACGTGGAGCATATCGGTTGGTCCCTAGATGAATGGAAAACCGTGGCCTGGTCCGATGAGTCACGATTTCAGTTGGTAAAGAGCTGATGGTAGGGTTCGAGTGTGGCGCAGACCCCACGGACCCAAACTGTCATGGACCCAAACTGTCAGCAAGGCACTGTTCTATTCAAGCTGGTGGTGGCTCCGTAATGGTGTGGGCTGTTTTTTCATGGCATGGACTTGGTCCTCTGGTGCGACTGGACCGAACATTGACTGAAATGCTTATGTTCAGCTACTTGGAGATCACTTGCAGCCATTCATGGACTTCATGTACCCAAACAACGATGGGATTTTTATGGATGACAATGCGCCATGTCACCGGGCCACAACTGTTCGCGATTGGTTTGAAGACATTCTGGACAATTCCAACGAATGATCTGGCCACCTAGATCGCCCGACATGTATCCCATCGAGCATTTTATGGGACATCATAGGTCTGTTCGTGCCCAAAATCCTGCACCATCAACGCTTTCACAATTATGGACGTCTATCGAGACAGCATGGCTCAATATTCCTGCAGAAGACTTCCAACGACTTGTTGAGTCCATGCCACGTAGTTGCTGCACTTCGCCGGGCGAAAGGGTGCCGACATTTAAGAGGTATCTCATGACTTTTTGTCACTTCAGTGTATATATATATATTCTTCAAGACGCAGTGGGGCCATCCCCATAATCAGCCCCCAGCGGGGTACGGTTATCATCCCCGCTCTACAGTCATATCATACAGAGAACTACAGTTTAAAGTGGATTCCGAACTCCTTCAAATATCTACAACACAGACAGGGACTCGAACCCGAAACCTATGGCCCATATATATGTATATATATATATATATGGCTGGGGCCTGATGATAAGTGACTGCGCTCTGGCGATGGGTGACACGGGTTTTGAGTTCGAGTCTCAGCGGTGTTAAGGATGTTTGCAGTTGTTCGGAATCCACTTTAATTGTTCGTAGTCTTTATTTAACATGACTGTAGAGCATTGTGCCTAGGGATGAAAACCTCTATCTCTTACAAGAAAACATCTTCTGTCTTGAAATCTGCCATTAGGGCAGAAACCCTTGGGCCCAACATGCATGCCACTTGGGCTGTTGCGGCATTGAAGAAGAAGATATATATGGTTTTACCAGGATGTTTCTTTAATATAACTGTTCTGATGAGAGAATAAATACACTGCAAAACTCAAATAATTTAACTGACATATAAATAAGTACAATGTGCAAAATATAAAATGAAGAATTTTTCAAATTCCTTATAACATTAATTTAACCCAAAAACTTGATTATAAATGCCATTGTTAGTTTCACTCCCACGTTCAAAAATAACTAAAATCTAGGGTGATCCTACTCTTGTGAAAATAACATATAGCTGCTCATGGGAGAAACATGGCGATTTCAAATCTCCTCTTTCAGTATTTAATAGACTGCCCCTCAGACTTGTTGATCGCAAGTCTCACTGGAAATTACAATGTCTTGAAATTAAAAGAAAGATGCGTCGGAAAGAATGATATCCGTAGTATAAAAACAGTTTCAAACTCTCATTTTCCTGTTAAAATTGACGCATAAATCACATTGCCCAACGTTTTCTTTATAAACAGCCTCGTGCTATTGCAAAGTGTTTCCGAATCGACGTTTTGTGGCAAATTTATTGGAGATCCCACTTCAAGTAAAAGGCGATTTGGTGGCAATTGAGCCGAATCAATTGAGTTTAGAAACTGTAGTGGGTAATTGAGGACTTTATCGGCATCGACTACCATATCGAATGATTTGGATTTAGTGGCTATTAGGACTGAACGCAATTGTTTTTCTCGTTATTCCTTATATAAATTTGTAGTGAAGGTATTAATGAAAAAAATTTGGAAAAGTAACTATAGTTATATAACAAAAAATTGAAATATGCATACAACTGAAAAAATACCTTCTATAAAAAACTATAAAATAAAAAAATAGTGGTTTGAATATTATTGTAATATTTCTTTTATAACAATGAGAAATTCATATACTTAAAGACTATTTGTATTATAATCCTTATAAAATTAAAATTGTTACTGTATTGTATTTATATTCAAAAAATGGAAAAGTTTAATCTATTTTTATCCTTTTTAACAATTTCTATCTGAAAAAAAAAAATCGTTAAAGTGTACTATTCAGGAAATATAGAAAAGTAAAACTTCAAAAATATTAATACAACGATAAATATTTAATTGTAGACTTAGATGAAGTTAGATGTTTACATTTTTTTTTTCTGTTATTATCATGTGTGAACATAATGTTATCCTGGCTAAAGGTTCTTGGCATCTCAAAAAATTGAATTATAAAATAAAATAATAAGTAAGAATATAAGTTATTATTTAAAACAGATTAATCTTCTCGGGCAACTGATAAATTTTTATTTCAAAACTTTTATTTAAATCAAACGGTGATTTTCAAGTGATTTTAATTTATTTGGTTTTATTTTAAATTTGATTTGTGTTTTAAAACTTGAATGAAATATGTGCTGCTAAATATAGCGATTGGTCAATAACAATCATGTGTTCTGTAGATTCATAACTGTCTTTTAAAATTGTCTGGCTTTTTCAAAATACAAAAGATTATAGTTTCAATATTTCAAAACAGTGAATTTGTTTAGGTTTAGAAAGTTAATTTAACCAGGCTCACTCTGTCAGACTTCTCCGTTGGGTAGTGCTTCTTGTAGTATTACAAATTGCTTTTCCATGAAATTTCAGAGTTATTAAATTTTTACTATTACTATTTCAATTGAATTCGATAGTTCTTGTGGGGTTTTGCACTTTAGGTTTCCGATTTCGTCAAGTCTCTTTTTCGCGCTCAAATCGAATCGCCACAACCGCAATATTTTGTAACTGCAACTGCCATATGGTTTGTTTAGGAAGGAACAAGGTTAAAATCGCAAGGAAAAAATCACCACAAAAAAGCAGAACCCTAAAATGCAAAACTCCCGTTCTTGTAATATTTGACTATTGCTTCATAAATTTCTTGGATTATTGATCATTGATACACTCAAGTTTATTCGTCCAGCAAAGTATGTTCCACACGATAAATTGAAATTCTTGAAAGGATTTCAGATTTTATGATTTTATATTTTCTTTAAGTATTTATTAGATATTTCTTATCCATTAGAATTCCTATTAAAAGAAAACACATTAAGTTAATAATCATCTTGTTTTACTTTTCACGCATTGTAATTTAGTTAAATCATTGGAAAAATTGCAGAATAGGGGCCGTTCAGATTTGGCGTCAAAATTTCTTCTCGCCAACGTCCGCCAAGTTGTGAGTTGAGATCGTGAATGAAGTGAATAGAAAAATGTACAAGAAATCCGTTTACCGCATTTTGGTTACCACATCGTTCCGCTGGAGACACAAATAAGTCGTCAAATGCCAACGGCTTCTATTTTTCGATTTGGCTAAATCATTTATTTAGAAAAAATAAACATTTCAGTTTCCACACCAAATTCAAATGTTTGACAAATCGAAATGCGCTATTTTTACCAAAATAAATTTTTAAATAGCTATTTTGTTATGGAATTTTAAGCGTTATCTTAAATAATCGATAAAAGAAAACTTACTAGTCATGACACCAGCATTCGTGTTTATAAGTTACGAACCAAAAATATATGATTTAAAATAAGTTGCAAATAAAACGTTTTCGATGATGCACGATAGAGAGTTCAGAAGCTCACTATTTTGATAAATAGGGCGATAAGGTTTGAAGACTCAGTCTTCTGTTTCTTCAGCACTGGAGGTACGTCTTTTTCCGTCCAGTATGACAATTTATCTACTATTTGTCTCTCTCTTTTCCGTGTGCCTGCTTCTTCTTTCTGCTTCCCGGTTGATGTATTGGGATTCTTGCGAGGGACCATCCATTTTGTTTTTCCCAAATCATCTTTGTGAAAAAAAATGCCTCACTGTTTGTATTCGCAATTATCTGTTAGAATTCTTCTGGAGTAAACCATTTCGTATTGAAAGCCGAAGTTTCTGAAAGAATAATAACTTTTTCTATCGCCTTTAACTTATTTGTTAAGAGAAAATACTTTGGTTGTTCTGCATTTATTACAACTGAAAGTCATTAAACGTATAGAACTGGAAACTTGAGTATCTGTATATATGTGTGTGGTTTTAGTTAGAAAAAAGCATTTTACGATTATTTTTACTTTAAATGTTTACTTTTAGTCACATACATTCATTTTCAAACACTATTTGTGTTTCAAAAATTAAAAATCTCTCATATAATACAAAACTATATTGCAAATAAAAAATGCAATTTTTTTTTAAATTTTAATAAAATAAATACTTAAAATGTCTTTTATTATGATTTATTAGAATTGTAATGTGTAGGTTATGCATTTCTGGATTGTAACTGGATGTAGTTGGGTTGAGACTTGAGACACAGTTTGGAGCTTTTTTTACACAGGCGCAAACACCACACACATACAATTAGTGACAAACAATGTTTAGCACATTTAAAGACATATAATTATAGATTCGTAGAAGGATTCCACTTCTTAGCCGAAAATAAAGATACGCTGAATGCGTGAAATATACTTCTTCTCCGTGTGAGAATCTATAGACAATTAATAGACAGGATTGTGCTAAACATATTTCCTCTCGGTGACACACTGTAAACTAAACGTTTCTCAGTGACAGCGCCGGTTGCACTGTACTTCCTCTTGGGTGAGAGTTTCGAGGCCGACTAACCATTTGTCTTGAAAACACAGGGGGGCAGTGAGTAGGAGGAAGCACAGTTACAGAATGTCTTTTTATTAATTGTCTACATGCAAATTAAAGTTTAAATCATTACATTTTCAATAGCTATATTTAGATTAAATATGCAAAGTGTTAAGTATATCGACCTGCAGTATTTCGATCAAAAAACAACAACAACATGTTGTTATTGTTTTCAAAAATGGGAAAAAAAAAACCAAGTTCTTTAAAAACCACAATTAATAAGAAGTTAATTTCTATTAATGCATCTCATTAATTAAAACATAGAAGTGATTTGTAAATGTGTTTATCTAATATTCAAGATCCAGTACATATTATTTGTTAAAACAGGTTAATCTTCTATAAGTGATTCTTTTATTGTGCATTTTGTGTCATCTGAAAATATTACATTAAATATCAATAAAAATTTCTTTTTCTCTATAAAACGGAAAAACAACTGATTGCATTTGCAAATCTAAACTCTTTATTAAATAAAACTACAGTTTTAGATCTTTTAATATTGTTATACATAGAAGTATAACAATATTAAAGGCACAACAATATTAAAGTAAAGCAAAGTAACAATATTAAAAGTATAATAATTTTTTTTTTACATATTATTTGTTAAAACAGGTTAATCTTCTATAAGTGATTCTTTTTGTGTGCATTTTGTGTCATCTGAAAATATTACATTAAATATCAATAAAATTTCTTTTTCTCTATAAAACGGAAAAACAACTGATTGCATTTGCAAAAATCTAAACGGGGGAAAAAGTGGAAAATCTAAAAATAAAACTATAGTTTTGGGATCTTTTAATATTGTTATACATAGAAGTATAACAATATAAAAAGGTAATAACAATATTAAAAGTAAGCAAAGTAACAATATTAAAAGTATTAATAATTTTTTTATTATTTGTTAAAACAGGTTAATCTTCTATAAGTGATTCTTTTATTGTGCATTTGTGTCATCTGAAAATATTACATTAAATATCAATAAAATTTCTTTTTCTCTATAAAACGGAAAAACAACTGATTGCATTTGCAAAATCTAAACGGGGAAAAAGTGGAAAAGCTTTATTAAATAAAACTACAGTTTTAGATCTTTTAATATTGTTATACATAGAAGTATAACAATATTAAAAAGTAAGCAATAACAATATTAAAAGTAAGCAAAGTAACAATATTAAAAGTATTAATAATTTTTTTACATATTATTTGTTAAAACAGGTTAATCTTCTATAAGTGATTCTTTTTATTGTGCATTTTGTGTCATCTGAAAATATTACATTAAATATCAATAAAATTTCTTTTTCTCTATAAAAACGGAAAAACAACTGATTGCATTTGCAAAATCTAAACGGGGAAAAAGTGGAAAAGCTTTATTAAATAAAACTATAGTTTTAGATCTTTTAATGATTTATACATAGAAGTATAACAATATGTGCAATAACAATATTAAAAGTAAGCAAAGTAACAATATTAAAAGTATTAATAATTTTTTTACATATTATTTGTTAAAACAGGTTAATCTTCTATAAGTGATTCTTTTATTGTGCATTTTGTGTCATCTGAAAATATTACATTAAATATCAATAAAATTTCTTTTTTCTATAAAACGGAAAAACAACTGATTGCATTTGCAAAAATCTAAACGGGGGAAAAAGTGGAAAAAGCTTTATTAAATAAAACTATAGTTTTAGATCTTTTAATATTGTTATACATAGAAGTCAAACATTGAATGTATTCCTGAACAAAATTCTATTATAAAAATATGATGTAAAAAAATTGAAGACATACTTTTTAAAATTGAAAGGATTTAAATATTTTTAATCCTTTATTAATCCTAAGTTACAAAAATTTAATAGAACGAAAAATTATATATTAAAATTCAATGAAATAAGAATAAAAGAAGTCAATGGAATTATACAATTAAAAATTAGTATAAACATTTTAATCAAATAACAAAAATGAAAGATATTAAAAACGAATCATGAGTCTTTTTCTATGTATAAATCAAATAATAAATGAACGATTCTCTTAATGAACTACTCTTAGGAACGACTCCTTGATGAACTACTCTTATGAACGACTCTCTCAATGAACTGCTTCTTATGTACCATTCTCTAAATGAACTACACATGAAAGACTCTTTTTAATTTGGTTCACCTGAAATAGAAATTCTAACAATGTGTTCTACTTCGCAAATAAACAGCATGTGTGTGTTTTCTTAGTTTCGCTTGGTTTTTAATCGTGTGGCTTAACACTTTTCTTAAGAAAATCGTTTATTACCTACGAGAAAACTTCTTCTTTTTTAAATATAAATATAAGCTGCTATGCATTTTAGATTTTTCTTTAACGAAAGGCATATCAATTAATCTTATTTCAAAGTATACATTAAAGAATATATATTTTGAAAGATTTAATACATTTCTCTTCTTTCACACGATATTCACAATTTTATTTAATGCAAACTATTTATTAAGCGCAAATAAAGTGCGTTTAAAGAATAATAAATTTCATTGTCTTGTTTAATGAAAATGTTTTTCGCTTTTAAATTCATTTTTTCAATCTTTAGCCAAGGTAAGCAAATACGTTAATCAAATTTATGATCTTAAATAGTAAATAGACTTCTTTTTTTAACGTTTACTTGAACATTGAAAATCATTCTTAACCACAGTGGAAAAATAAAAAAAATTAATTTTATTAAGTTAGAAATAAAAAAAAATTAACTGTATTAAACAGTCTTTTTTTCTTTTAATTTTTCCATTACAACATAAAATGTAAAGAATGATTGCAAACTTTTTTTTTTATGTTGAGATAATAAATAATCTTTCTAGAACATTTTATAAATATAAATAAATTTATGGAAAATTTCGTGAAAATGTGAAATTTTTATTTCATTGCAATCCTAAAAGATAGAATTATTTAAACCAATTCCCATTTCGAATTAAAAATACTGATTTTTTTTATTTAATTATATTATTATTTATTTAATTATTTATACACACAACAAAAAACTAATAATTATTGCTTACGAATTAAAATTATGTTATTTAAATGAATTTTGATTCGTATAAAAATATTCTACAATTTAAGAAAAATTAAATGGTATATTTTCAAATTATAATTAGTAAATGCAAACATTTCAATTCCCTTTTTTAATCATATTATATATAATTAAAATATTTACAATTTTATCTTTCCTTTAAGATAAATGAAATACATTAAAAACGTTATTTAAAATAACATTACATATTTACAGAACAATCAAATACATTCACTGTTTAAATGAAAATTAATTAAAGTAATTTAGTTATTTTTAATTACTTAATTACTTTTATTAATATTTATTTAAAATGATTTATAATTTAAAATAACTTGATTAGCCTTGCATATGCTCTATCAAATAAACTATCTGCTATATTACTTTTATTTAAAAAGCTAAAATGTCTGGCTCAATTAAAAAATTATAGTACAAAATTATAGTACAAATTGTAAAAAATTATAGTACAAAAATACTTTGAATGCTTTATGATTTAAAAATCAAAGTGTTTAACATTTAAACATATTTCCTTCACTTTTCTGTCAATTTTTAATTTTACAATGGTATATATAACTACTTAACGAATATTTTTAATCTATGAAAGGGTTCTAGAATTTTTTTCAATGTAGAAAATATTCAATTAAAAATTTCTAACATAATAAGCATTACACTAAAATTATAACAATATTAATTATTTTATTTATCTAACATTACAAAAACATTTTTTAAATATAATTAATCTGTCATTTTATTATTAAACTAACTACAGATTTAATTAAATGTGACTTTTTAAGATAAAATTACCCTAAATACATATTTTAAATGGAACTTTTGATAATTTTGTTTATTTTCTATTTGCTTTCCGATGCTATTAAAGATGCATTAACTTTTTTTTTTTCAAAAGGAATTATTGCAGACATAAAAAAAGCTTGATAAAGATAAAGGAATAGATTTTTAAAATTGTGCTAGTTTCTTAAATATCGCCAATACTAAGGATTTTATAATTGTGTATCTACTTAAAAGGCTTAAATTTTCAGAATGCTTTTCTTAAAGTGCATCAAATTTTTCTTTAATTTCAGAAATATTTTCCTTTCTCTAAAAAAGAATTTTAAACATGTTTTAATGCATCAAATTATATTTAAGATGACAAAAGAAATTAAAAAATGGAAAATTTGTTACAAGGGAAAAAAAAAAAAAGGAGATTAGGACGTTAAAATGATTTAAAAATTGGATCTTTAATGAACTAAAGATATACAAAATAACTATGTACAAAGTTGAAAGAATTATAGATAAGATTTGTTTTATTCAGAAAAGTGAGGATATTAAATTTTTTATTTAAGTATTTATAAAATTATAAAATTTCTTCAAATTTAATCACAATTGAATTCCATTAATTAATTGCTTGTGAATTAATTTTTTTTTTTACGCTTTTAAAAGTAAAATTAATTTTTAACACCAAAAAAAAAAAATTCCATAAACTCTTTTTAATGTATATAAGCATTCCAAAATTTTCATAAATTCCAATTCAAAGGTTAGGGTTAAAAGATGATAATATTTAACATAATAATTTTTATATTAATTAGTAGTTTTAGAACTATTTGTCCTTTTTAATTGAGTTTTTATGTTGTTCAAGCCATAAAACTTATACAAGGACAGACACTAAAAATGCTATAAAAATAATAAACTTGACGACCTGATTGGCAAAATTTTGGCGATGTTCATTGATGGAGGTTTTGAAAGCTACAAGAAAAATCTATTTGAGATGCAAGGAACAGCAATTAGCTTCATAAGAGCTCAGTGAAAGAAAACTCTCGAAAATGAAGGTTATAAACGTCTGTTATTTGAGACATTGCTTTCGTGCAGTCAGTATATATTAATCTTATAACTACTGGCTACGGTGTAGGTAATTTTGATTATTTTATTTAAAGGTCTGTTAGTTGAGACATTGCTTTCGTGAAGTCAAATTGCTATATTTATCAGTGTTCTATTATTTTTCGGTGTATTTTTTATTTGTCTTACTGCTTCGGTTTGTAATTTATTAATAGCAATTACAATAAATTTCTTGTTTATTTTTTTTTAAATAAATTGTGGTTTTCTTTATGTGAAACTTCCCAAAACAAAGAGAACAAAAGAATTCGGAATTTCAATAATAATAGTATGTATAAAAATATATGCCACAGCATATTTTCATACAGAATTATTTTGTAAAATCTTCAAACATTAATCCATTACTATTTATTTATTTATTTTCTAAGCAATTGTATTTTCCTATTAAACTTCTCGACCAATTTCGAAGACTTAATTAATTAAATATTATTTTAGTATGCACATATTTCTATAATTGAATCAAATATTAAGCTATTAATTTAAATATTCAGTGGAATTTTTATATCCATTTGAAACTATTTCAACCTAATCAAAATATAAACATCAATGAATTAAAGGCATTAATTTATTAATTTCACAAACTAATCTTTGATAATACATGGAACAATATTATTATGCAATTTGATTTATATGTAAAGGATTTATATTTTGACTCTTTCTTGAATTGCATATCAAACTTTATGGAAATTTAAAATCGTAAATTAAATTAAATTTCTAAAAAGAGCTTATTAGTGGCAGCATAAATTTTATTTTTATTTAATGTACAGTTATCTTATTTCGGAGGCGATAACTCAGGTAAATTCCTTTAAAATATTTCATTATGGAAAGATTCCTTTTGACCATTCTTATAATATGATAGTATGATGAAGTAAAAATAATTCCAGAACAAATTTATAGCAATATGTGTAAAGATTCGACAGTTGGAATTTTATTCCAAATCGAATCAATATCAATATATATTTATTGAAAATGACGATTGACAAAAATAAGAAATGGTAGTTTTAGTTAATAAAGGTAAAAAATCTTTGTATATATTTTTTCAATAACAAAAGAGCTATTATTTATTCCTCAATAATTTTATGGAAATTAAAATGAATTCTGTCCTATCCAATGATCGGAAAGTTAAATGAAATTTTACAAATAAAATTGTTGTTTATTTATTTAAATTTCAAAGTTAATTTTTTTAAAAATGTCCAATATTATTAATTTATTGTTGAGTTATATCATAAAATTTACAATATATTTATCTAACAACTAAATAAAGGTATTAAACAGCTAAATTTTAAAATTGTAAAATAATTGCACACTTAGTTAAATGTCCTTTTATATTATTCCTGTTTAAATATTCTAAAAAAAAAAAAAATAAGAAAGAAATAGAAATTTATTATAAATTAAAATACATTATAAAATTATATATATTTTTCATGACATTATTTTTTCTAAGAACTAAATAAATTTTTAAAACAGCAAAATCTTTAAATTATAAATAGGTCATGGCACAATTAATTACCAAAGGTCCTGTTAGTAATAGCGTGACTTTTTTCTTTTAAATATTTAAAAAAACGAGAAAAATAGAACACATCTTATTAATTAAAAACATATTATAAAATTTATAATATATTTCTCTACGACAGGTTTTTCTAAGAACTAAATAAGTGGAATTTTTAATGAATTTTTAATTTAATAAATGGAATGGAAGAACTAAATAAATGAATTTTTTTAATTATAAAATAAGTCATTGCACACTTAGTTAACAAACGTTCTGTTCATATAATAATGAGACTTTTTCTGTTTACAAATTCTAAAAACAGGAAAGAAATAGAAATATATTATTAATTAAAAAATATACAATAAAATTTATAATATATTTCTCTATGACAGTATTTTCGAAAGAACAAATAAAGGGTAATAACAACTAAATTTTTAAATTGTTATATAGGGCATGACACAATTTAGTTAACAAATGTCCTGTTTATAATAATGAGATCTTTTCCTGCTTAAATATTCTAAAAAAAAACGGGAAAGAAGTATATATATATTATTCATTTAAAATAATATATTTCTCTATCACAACATTTTCTAAAAATTAAATAAAGGGATAAAACAACTAAATTTTTAAATTATAAAAATAGGTCATGGCATACTTAGTTAACAAATGTCTTGTTCATAATAATGAGACTTTCCCTGTTTAAATATTCTAAAAAAAAAAAAAAAAAAAAAAAAAAAAAAAAAAAAAGGAGGAAAGAAATGGGAAAACATTGTGTAAATTTTCTGGTTACAGAATCCACAGAATTTTCCCTCATTAATTATTGCGGCTGTTTTTATTATTTATTTAATATTTACGATTGCCTAATTGCATTTTTATGAACAATTATTTCAAACTCTCAATTAACAGAACATTCTTAATAATTATAAAAAGTAATAAATCATTTATTTTGAAAAATATCGTTACGAAGCTGCATAATCTTTTTTAAAAAAAAAAAACTTGCAGTACTGTTATTGTTATTCTAAAACTACTTACTTAGCCTTCATTTTTATTTTCAAACGATATTTTTTCTTTTCTTTTTGTTCTTTTTCGTTCTGAAGAAAACGAAAATAATATGCAATGTTCGTCTTTCAAACGATAATTGGTGTTTCTAAAACTAATTGAAGGAAGTATGAAAAAAAAAAATTAATCGATTCATTTGCGAAAACATCATTTTTTTTTATTGTAATCGATTTGTTAATGTTGCATTTACTCACACTTCTGGTTCACCGTTTATTATCATCGAAATCATTTTTCAACTCTTTTCATCAAGCGGTGTTTTTCTTTTTATGACGAAGAATAACGAATCAACGGAGAGGAAAATAGCCTTAAAGTTTCTGCTCGAAAATGATGTTCAATCAGGCAATAATAGTGCGAGGAGTTTTTAAACCATATTTTGCCTTTAAGCATCAAAGCAACTTTTTAAAGTGTAAGAAAGATTTATTTTCTGTTAGACTTGTTGATTTATGAAAGGAAGTTTAAATGAGATTCATCAGAAAATTGTTTGGTTCACATTTTTTAAGAAGGTCAATTATTATATTTTTTGTTTTGTATTCATAATACTGGGTTGTTTAATCTTTAGCTCGGAACAGCAATTAAAATTGCTTATGTTAAAAAATATTTATTTTAGTCCAAGTTATCAATTTGTGAATAATAATGTATTTTAGCTGAATTTCATAATTGTATAAAGCTCATAACAAAGATAAAAATAATAAATAGCTGAATATTATGCAATACAGTTATTTTATAATTTAAAAGAAATTATCTCAATATAATGTCATAATTATACAGCTAATTTTAAAACGAGAAAATTACTAGATTTTTATTTTGCTCTGAATTTTAAAAAGGTTTTGAAATAAGTATAATTATTGAAAATTATTAAATGATTTTTTTATATTTATACAGCTGAAATAATATATTAGATTAACATATTAATATATTATACCCACATATTAATATATTATATTAATTGATAATATATTATATTAAATTTTTGCCATTTTATTCGTAAATCTTTAAAATAAATATGTATACTATCCAGTGAAATAGAAATTATAAATATTTTATGCAATATATAATTGTATATTTTAAAAGTTTGTGTGTTGTTTGTAAAATATTGTATTTTTTTCCAAAAATTGTTTTTTTTTTTTTGCTCATAACAAAGATAAACATAAAAAATATTGAAATATTATATATTATAGGTTTTCTTATTATATCAAAGAAGATTTCTCGATATAATATGATAAATTACAAACTTAAAACGTGAAAATTGCTAATTTTTATTGTATGCTGAATTTTAAAAGGTTTTGAAATAAATATTGCAGTTCTAGAAAAGTTATAAAATTATTATATGAGTTTTTATATGTAAATAGTTAAAACAAACAGAATTTATTAAGAAAATATATTAAATTTTTAATACTTTATTCGTAAATCTTTAAAATAAATATTCACAATATCAGTGAAATAGAAATTATAAATATTTTATGCAATATGTAATTGTACAAAGGCTCGTATAAAAGATAAAACAAAATAAATAGCGAAATATTATGTATCATCGTTTTTTTATAAAAAAGAAAATTTCTCGATATAATATGATAGATTACACAGCTAAAACGTGAAAATTACAACATTTTATTGTATTTTAAATTTTAAAAGGTTTTAAAATAAAAAGTCTAAATTTAAGGTTTCTAAGGTTTAAAGGCTAAGGATAGTTTTTTTTATTTTTTATGTAATCAATATATTCTTGGTTGGTTTATTGGTTTGTCGCTCTGCAACCATTTTTTTCTCATTTTAGGCTAATTTGACAGGGACCTACTGTTTAATATGGATTCTGAACCACTAACAAATATCGATGCCATCGCCAGGATTAGAACCTGAAGCACATGGTACAAAAGGCCAGCAATAAACTCTTTTCAAATACGAAGAAAAATTATTTTAACTTTCACGCATTTTTTAATTTCAAAAAATAGTCATTCAAATTAGATTTATATCAATTCATTTGCTCGAAATTATAAATGCTAAATCTGCAAGCAGTCATAAAAGCCTTAACATTCAATATTTTTAAAAGTAGGCTTAAGGATATGTTGAAGAAAAACTCATATCTTTAAATCTAAATAAAAATAAATAAATATAAAAATTTTATTTACATATTTTTAAATCAGGGAATAATATATCTTTAAATTCCTAATTTAGTAAATAAATAGTTATCATTTACGTAGTCAAAACAGACATGACTTTGCCTTTTCTTACTGAAATATTGTAATTTTTTACTAGCTGTTCTAATTGATACCAAAATTTTGAAAGTTTTTATAAATTTGTTTTTTGTCACTGCTAATAATAATGTAACATTTATATAATAAATAAATGGATACACTTTAAAAAAAGCACAATGTTCGAAAATAGGCTTTTAAATGTAAAATTTGAAATTTCTTTTACAGTGAAAAATTGGTGATATTATAAATAATTCATTCAATTTAAAAATTCAAGTCTAATTTTAAAATTTTAAAACTAGTAACTATTAATAGTAATATGAAAAATAAGTAAAAAATTGAAAGTTAAATAATTTTAATATAACTATTGAAATATATATATATATATATCATTTTTATCAGTTAGTAATGGATCTTAACGTTATATAATTTTAAATAACGTTAAAACTCATCTAAAGCATAAGATTTAATTTTAAATAATATAAAACAGCTTTAAATAAGATTATACTTTTATCTAATATAAAAACATATAATTAATTTTCTTTGCAAAAAAACAAGATCTTCTTCTAATCAACAGGTCTTCCACAGCACCTTACTGCTTTTGGGATTGAAATCCAACACTTCTTCTCTCCAGACTTAACAAGGCAGAAAAAAACCGGAAGTCCTGTCTCATGACACTTTCAGAACAATGTGATCTCATCTGAAAACATTTCGCGCCTCCCTCTCAACCGACAAATTCCTCCAACAATTCCGAGCCTGGAAATGAAATCCTTTATTCCTCTAAGAATTTCAACAGAATTCCCACAGAATCACGTACAATTTCAACTCACGCGGACCACATTCAGAATTCACCCCGGACTCTCTCAGTCTTACAAAAAGAAGGCCTAAGCAGTGTTCTACCAACAGTTTGCGTTCGCTTTTATCAACAACCACTGTAAGAAGATAAGGTAGAAGAAGAAAGAAGAAGAAAAAAAAAGAAGACACCATCTATTGTAGATCGATTGGAATGCTTGTCCATTGGAGTCTCTTTCGCTGCAATTCGGAAAGATGGTTGAGGTGTTCACTTCCTCATAGAATCGATGCCAATCCTTGAAAACCCGGGCTTTCCTCTACGTGATACCCCAGAGACGCAAGGGAGAAAAACAGTAAAGATCTATATGTTAAAAACTTGGACGAAAATAAAACCTGTGTCACTTTCAGGGAGAGAGTAAAAAAGTTGAGACGTAGTAGCAAGAAACTTTCTCCTCTGATGAGAAAAGAGGGCTTTTACGTTTTCGTAACTTCTGGTTATTTGCCTTCCAGTTTCTCAATAAAAAAGGTAATGAGATTAAGGAAGTCCCACATGCAAAAACCAGATTTATTTATGAAGTCTATATTAAAGAAAAAAATTTTAATTTGAGTGCATGCATTGCCTTTTCATTTCATAAATCGTAAACTTTTTAAAGGTATGGGTACATGTACAATTTTTATATTTTTGTAGATTTTAAAAGATTGAATTATTAACTAAAATAGTATTTACTTACTTATTTATATTTTAAAACAAGAATACATATAAAAATATATTTTTTTTTAAAAATATAAGTAAATAGATATATAATTTAGAAAGATCAGATATGATATTAATTTTTCAAAGAATTTTACTGAAGAAATTTTGGAATAATTTTTTCATTTTTTCTTAATTTCATAATTATATTGATCTGTATAAAAGTATATAAAAAAGAAAATTTCATATAATGTTTTTATACTTAACAATGTTTATTATAATTTTTAGACATTATTAATTCAAATTCAATTTTGTAGCACCTAGATTAATTATAATGATGAAATTACAGTTATAATGATGAAATTACAATTATAATTTCAAACTAGTATTATATATATATACATCATTTTTATCAGTTAGTAATTCATGGTATATCATTTTATATTAAAGTATTGATTAAACATATCTAAAGCATAAGATTTACTTTTTTCAATATAAAAATAATTTTAAATACCTGTTAAAAAAATATTAATTTAGTTATTTTCCTTTACAAAAGATATTCTAATCAACAGATCTTTCTCACAACGCCTTGTTGCTTTACGCATTGAAATCCAACACTTCCTCTCTTCAGACTTAACAAGGAACAAGAAAACACCGGAATTCTATTTCGCGGCACCTTCAGAACCACCTGATCGCATCTGAAAACATTTGGCGTCTCCTTTTAATCGACAAATTCCTCCAACAATTCCGCCCTGGAAATGAAATCCTTTATTCCTCTAAGAATTCCTACAGAATTTCCACAGAATCACGTACGATTTCAACTCATGCAGACCACATTCAAAATTCTACACCCGGACTCTCTCAGTCTTACAAAAAAGAAGGCCTAAGCAGGGTACCAACAGTTTGCGTTCGCTTTTATCAACAACCACTGTGTCGAAGATAAAGAATAAAATAAAAAAGAAGACACCATCTATTGTAGATCGATTGGAATGCTTGTCCCGTTGGGTCTCTTTCGCTACATTCAGAAAGATGGTTGAGGTGTTCTCATAGAATCAATGCTAATCCTTGAAAACCAGGGTTTTCATCAATGTGATACCCCCAGAGAGGCAAGAAGAAAAACAGTAAAGCATCTCTATGTTAAGGAAACTTGGACGAAAATAAAACCTGTGTCACATTCAGTAGAGAGAAAAAAAAAGTTGAAACTTTCTCCTCTGATGAGAAAAAAAAGGCTTTCCCGAGTTAGGTTTTACGTTTTTACCTTCTGGTTTTTCGCCTTCTAGTTTCTCAATAAAAAAGGTAATGAGATTAAATAAGTCTTATATGCAAAACCAGATTTATTTTAAAAAGTTTTTATAAAAAGAAAATTTCATATAAAGTTTTTATATTTCATACAATGTTCATTATATCTTTAGACGTTATAAATTAAGAATGAATTTTATAGCATCTATATTACAATAAGAAAATTACGATTATAATGAAAAAATTACAATTATAATGACGAAATTACGATTATAATCGCTTAATTACGATTGATAATCGCTTTTCTCTCATTTTTACAATTTACTGAAAAATTATCATATTTTCGACGGTATTAAAATTGAATGCTTTGCAGCTTAGAGGAACAAATCATTTTCCACACCAATAATTACTTTAAACTTTTTAAATTATAAATAATGCAATTTTAATTATATCAAATACAAGTGATTCATCTTTGCTATTATTTCAATTACTTACTTTGATGCAAATAGACACTTTGCAATACCAATCCTTGAAAACCCGGGCTTTCATCAAACATGATATCCTCAGAGACGCAAGAAGAAAAACAGTAAAGATCTATATGTTAAGGAAACTTGGATGAAAATAAAACCTTGTGTCACTTTCAGGAGGGAGAGAAAAAAAGTTCAGACGTGTAGTATCAGAAACTTTCTCCTCTGATGAGAAAGAAGGATTTTACGTTTTCATAACTTCTGGTTATTCCGTCTCTCCAGTTTCTCAATAAAAAAAAGGCAATGAGATTAAGGAAGTCTCATATGCAAAGGCAGATTTATTTATGAAGATGTCTTTGTTAAAGAAAATTATTTAATCTCGGTGCATGCTTTGCTTTTCATTTCATATCCTAAATGTTTTTAAAGATATGGGTACATGTACATTTCTATTTTTGTAGAATTTAAAATATTTAACTGTTAAAAAAATTATTTACTTACTTCTTCTATTTTAAAAAAAAGAATATATATATGTATTGAAAATTATATATTTTTTAACGTATAAGTAAGTAGATATATAATTTAAACAATTATTATTTTTAAAGTATAACTAAACCTATCTAAAGCATAAAATAGTTTTAGATAAATGTTATAATTGCATTAATTTAGTCATTTTTCTTGAAAAAGAAAGAAATATCTCCTTCTAATCAACAGGTCTTTCTCGCAACGCCCTTGCTTTTTCGGATTGAAACCGACAGTTCCTCTCTCGAACTAACAAGAAGAATAAAAACCAGAAGTCCTATCTCGCGGCACCTTCAGAACCACCTGATCGCATCCGAAAACATTTCGCTACCCCCATTCAACCGATAAATTCCCCCAACAATTCCAAGCCCTGGAAATGAAATCCTTTTTTCCTCTACGAATTCCAACGGAATTCCCACGGAATCACTTACGATTTCAACTCACGCGGACGCATTCAAAAATTCTACCCCGGACTCTCTCAGTCTTACAAAAAGATGGCCTAAGCAGGGTACCAACAGTTTGCGTTCGCTTTTATCAACAACCACTGTGTAGAAGATAAGGTAGAAGAAGAAAAAAAAAGAAGACACCATCTATTGTAGATCGATTGGAATGCTTGTCCGTTGGAGTCTCTTTCGCTACAATTCAGAAAGATGGTTGAGGTGTTCTCATAGAATCAATACCAATCCTTGAAAACCAGGGCTTTCATCAACGTGATACCCCCAGAGACGCAAGAAGAAAACAGTAAAGATCTATATGTTAAGGAAACTTGGACGAAAATAAAACCTGTGTCACTTTCAGGAGAGAGAAAAAAAGTTGAAACGTAGTAGTAGCAGAAACTTTCTCCTCTGATGAGAAAAAGGCTTTCGTTTTTTAACTTCTGGTTATTCGCCTTCCAGTTTCTCAATAAAAAAGGTAATGAGATTAAATAAGTCTTATATGCAAACCAGATTTATTTATGAAGATGTCTTTATTAAAGAAAACTGGTTAATCTCCGTGCATACTTTCTGTTTTCCTTTCATAAATTAAGAAAATTTTCATCTATATTACAATAAGCTTCTAATTTTGTACATTTTAAAATATTTAATTAAATGATAAACTTTTTCTTTATTTTTAAACGAGAATATATATACGGTATAAAATTGAATAGTTTTTTTTAGCAAATCTATTTAAACTTTTAAATTATAAATAATAAATTTTAACAAAGATTCATCTTTATTTGAAAAATTTTGAATACTTTTACCAATCCTTTTTTCCATTCAGAGACGCAATAAAAAAAAAAATATATATATGCTTTTATGTTTGAAACTTATATAGTTTTTTGATAAATCTAGTAGTATAACTTTCTCCTCTGATGAAAGAACATTTTCGTTTTATAACTTCTGGTTATTCGCCTTATTCTCAATGACGAAATCAATGAGATTAGAAATATAAAAGGCAGATTTATTTGAATTGTTAAAAAGAAAATTATTTAAGTCGATGAATTTCGATTATAATGACAAAACCGATTAAAGCAATAAAATTTACTTTTACATTTTATCTATGTATTGAAAAGTAATTGATTTTAACAATTATAATTTTATTTTTAAAGTATAACTAAATTTAAAGTCATAAAATTTTTTTTTCTAATATAAAAAAAATTTAAAATTGCTTCTTCTAATCTTGCAAAAAAAGAAATATCTTCTTCTAATCAACAGGTCTTTCGCAACGCCTTCTTGCTTTTTGTATTGAAATCCGACAGTTCCTCTCTCCGGACTAACAAGCAAGAAAAAAACCAGAAGTCCTATCTCGCGGCACCTTCAGAACCACCTGATCGCATCCGAAAACATTCCACGTCTCCCTTTCAACCGATAAATTCCCCCAACAATTCCAAGACTGGAAGTGAAATCCTTTTTTTTTTCCACTAAGAATTCCAAACAGAATTCCCACAAAATCACGTACGATTTCAACTCACGCGGACGACATTCAAAATTCTACCCCCGGACTCTCTGAGTCTTACAAAAAAGAAGGCTTAAGCAGTGTTGTACCAACAGTTTGCGTTCACTTTTATCAACAACCACTGAGTAGAAGATTAAGGTAGAAGAAGAAGTAAAAAAAAGAGGACACCATCTATTGTAGATCGATTGGAATGCTTGTACATTGGAGTCTCTTTCGTTGCAGTTCGGAAAGATAGTTGAGGTGTTCACTTCTCATAGAATCGATGCCAATCCTTGAAAACCCGGGCTTTCATCAACGTGATACCCCCAGAGACGCAAGAAGAAAAACAGTAAAGATCTATATGTTAAGAAACTTGGACGAAAATAAAAACCTGTGTCACTTTCAGGAGAGATAGAAAAAAAAAAAAAGTTTAGACGTAGCAGTAGCAGAAACTTTCCCTCTGATGAGAAAAGAAGGCTTTCACGTTTTCGTAACTTCTGGTTATTGCCTTCCAGTTTCTTAATAAAAATAGCAATGAGATTAAGGAAGTCTTATATGCAAAACCGGATTTATTTATGAGGAAGTCATTATTAAAGAAAACTGGTTAATCTCGTACATGCTTTACTTTTTCATTTCATAAATCGTATAACTTCTAAAGGTATGGTATATATGTACGAGTTTCTATTTTTTGTAGATTTTAAAATATTTAATTATTAACTAGAATATTATTTACGTATTCTTTTTAATTTTAAAATAAGGTTATGTATAAAAACTTATAGTTTTTTTTTTAAAGTGTAAATAAATAGATATATAATTCAGAATATAATATAAGAATTTAATTTTGTCGGACTTTTCCTGAAGACTTTTTGAAATAACTTTTTTTACATTTTTAATTTCATAACTATATTGATCTGTATAAAGTACATAAAAAGAAAATTTCATATGATGTTTTTATGTTTGACAATGTTCATTATACCTTTTAGATGTTATTAATTAAAACTGAATTTTTAGCACATGATAATAATGATGAAATTACAATTATAATGATGAAATTACGATTAGAATAATAAAATTACGATTAGAATAATAAAATTACGATAATTGCTAAAATACATGTATAATCGATGAATTGCGATTATAATGACAAAAATTATCAGTCTCCGTTCTGGTTTAATCTCCGTACATGCTTTACTTTTTCATTTCATAAACCTTAAAATTTTTAAAGGTATGGCTATATGTACAAATTTCTATTTTTGAATATTTTAAAATATTTAATTATTAACTAGAATATTATTTAGGTATTTCTTTATATTTTAAAACAATAATATATAGAGAAATTTATTGGTCTTTTTTTTGAGATATATAATTTAGAAGGATCAGATAAGATTTTAATTTTGCTAAAGACTTTTACTGAAGAATTTTGGAATAATTTGTTTTTACATTTCTCAATTTCATAATTATATTGATCTTTCTAAAGTATATAAAAAGAAAATTTCTTATGATAGTTTTATATTTGGAGATGTTCATTATACTTTTTAAACGTTATTAATTAAAATTGAATTTTGCAGCATCTAGATTATAATAATGAAATTACAATTATAATGATGAAATTACGATTATAATCGCTTAATTACGTACATAACCGATGAATAACGATTATACATATATATCATTTTTATCTGTTAGTAATTGATGTCAATTATTATTTTATATTAAAGTAATAAATAAATCTATCTAAAGCATAAGATTTACTTTTAACTAATATAAAATAATTTTTAAATGCCTGTTATAAAATAATTAATCATCTTACAATTAATCATCTTATCTCAATTTAATCATCTTGCAAAAGGGGGTACCTAATCAACAGGTCTTTCTCACAACGCCTTGTTGCTTTTCGGAATGAAATCCAACACTTCCTCTCTCTCCGTCTTAACAAGAAAGTAAGAAACCGGAAGTCTTATCTCGCGGCACCTTCAGAACCACCTGATCGCATCTGAAAACATCTTGCGTCTCCTTTTCAACTGATAAATTCCGCCCTGAAATGAAATCCTTTTTTACTCCTCTAAGAATTCCAACAGAATTCCCTTAGAATCACGTACGATTTCAACTCACGAGGACGACATTCAAAATTCTATCCCCGGACTCTCTGAGGCCTAAGCAGTGTACCAACAGTTTGCGTTCGCTTTTATCAACAACCACTATGTAGAAGATAAGGTAGAAGAAGAAGAGAAAAAAAGAACGACACCATCTATTGTAGATCGATTGGAATGCTTGTCCATTGGAGTCTCTTTCGTTGCAATTCGGAAAGATGGTTGAGGTGTTCTGTTCTTCTCATAGAATCGATGCCAATCCTTGGAAACCCGGGCTTTCATCAACGTGATACCCCCAGAGACGTAAGAAGAAAAACAGTAAAGATCTATATGTTAAGGAAACTTGGACGAAAATAAAAACCTGTGTCACTTTCAAGAGAGAGAAAAAAAGTTCAGACGTAGTAGTCGAAACTTTCTCCTCAGAAGATAAAAAGAAGGCTTTTCCGAGTTATTTTTTTACGTTTTCGTAACTTCTGGTTATTCGCTTTCCAGTTTTCTCAATAAAAAAGGTAATGAGATAAAGGAAGTCTCACATGCAAAACCAGATTTATTTTTGAAGAATAAAAATATTAAAGTTGGTTAATCTCAGAGCATGCTTTAATTTTTATTTCATAAATCGTAAAAATTTTTAAATGTATCGTGCACATGTATAAATTTCTGGTTTTGTAGATTTTAAAGTATTTAATTATTAACTAGAGTATTAGACACTTACTTCTTTATATTTTTAAGACAAATATATATAGAAATGTATGGGTTTTGTTAAGTATAAGTAAAATGATATATAATTTAGAAAGATCAGATAAGATTTTAATTTTGTCAAACACTTTTACTGAAGACTTTTTTTTGGAATAATTTCTTTTTACATTTCTTAATTTCATAAGTATATTGATTTTTAGAAAGTATGTAAAAATGAAACTTTCATATAATGTTTTTTATATTTGACAATGTTCATTATACAGTGTAGACTTTATTAATTAAAATTGAATTTTGTAACCTCTACATTATAATGATGAAATTACGACTATAATCGCTCATTTACGTATATAATCGATGAATTACGATTATAATGACAAAATTACGACTTTATATATATACATATAATTTTTATCAGTTAGTAATTGATGGCAATTATTATTTTATATTAAAGTAATAATTAAACCCATCTAAAGCATAAGATTTACTTTTATCTAATATAAAATAGATTTAAATACCTTTAATAATGAGAATAATTGAGTTAATTTTTCTTGCAAAAGATCTTCTCCTAAACAACAGGTCTTTCTCCCAACGCCTTGTTGCTTTTCGGATTGAAATCCAACACTTCCTCTCTCCAGAATAACAAGGTAGGAAAAAAAAACCGGAAGTCATATCTCGCGGCAACTTCAGAACCATCTGATCGTATCTGAAAACATTTCGCGTCTCCCTTTCAACCGATAAATTCCTCCAACAATTCCGCCCTGGAAATGAAATCCTTTTACCCTCTAACAATTCCAACAGAATTCCCACAGAATCACGTACGATTTCAACTCACACTCTCTGTCTTACAAAAAAGAAGGCCCTAAAGCAGGGTACCAACAGTTTGCGTTCGCTTTTATCAACAACCACTGTGTAGAAGGTAAGGTAGAAGAAGAATAAAAAAAAGAAGACACCATCTATTGTAGATCGATGGAATGCTTGTCCATTGGAGCCTCTTCCGCAGAAATTCGGAAAGATGGTTGATGTGTTCACTTCTTCTCATCGAATCGATGCCAATCCCTGAAAACCCGGGCTTTCATCAACGTGATACCCCAGAGACGCAAGAAGAAAAACTGTAAAGATCTATATGTCAAGGAAATTTAGATGAAAATAAAACCTGTGTCACTTTCAGGATAGAGGGAAAAAAGTTGAAACTTTCTCCTCTGATGAGAAAAAAAAAAAGGCTTTCCTGGGTTAGTTTTTTACGTTTTCGTAACTGCTGGTTATTCGCCTTCCAGTTTCTCAATAAAAAAAAATATAATCAGATTAAGGAAGTCGTACATGCAAAAACAGATTTATTTAGGAAGAATTCTTTATTAAAGAAAATTGGTTAATCTCAGTGCATTCCTTGCTTTTTCATTTCATAAAGCGTAAAAGTTTTAAAGGTATGTTGTACAAATTTCTATTTTTGTAGATTTTAAAATATTTAATTATTAACTAGAGTATTAGACCCTTACTTCTTTATATTTTATGACAAGAATATATATAGAAATTTATGGGGGTTTTTTAAAGTATAATAAACAGATGTATAATTTAGAAGGATCAGATAAGATTTTAATTTTGTCAAAGAATTTTTGGAATAATTTTTTGACATTTTTAATTTCATAATTATATTAATATGTATAATGTATAATGTATATATAAAAGATATTTTCATATAATGTTCTTATATTTGACAATGTTCGTTATACCTTTTAAACGTTATTAATTAAAATATAATTTTGTAGCATCTCGATTCTAATGATGAAATTACAATTCTAATGATAAAATTACGATTAGGATGCTAAAATTACGATTATAGTTGCTTAATTGCGTATAATAGATGAATTACGATTATAATAGCTTAATTACGTATATAATCGTTAAATTATGATTACAATTGATAAATTACGATTATAACGATGAAATTACGATTATAAATGCTTAACTACAATTATAATCGATGAATTACAATTTATAATCGCTTTTCTATCTCATTTAATAATTTACTGAAAAATTATCATGTTTTCATACTTTTGGAGTTTAGAGGAACTAATCATTTTCAGTACTAATAATTAGTTTAAACTTTTTAAATTATAAATAATGCAATTTTAAATAAATCAAATTCATTTAATACATCTTTTTTTATTATTTCTGTTTATTAACTTTGATGCAAATAAATACGTTCAATTCCAATCCTTGAAAACCCGGCTTTCATCAACATGATACCCTCAGAGACGCAAGAAGAAAAACAATAAAGATCTATATTTTAAGGAAACTTGGACGAAAATAAAACCTGTGTCACTTTTAGGAGAGAGAAAGAAAAAAAGTTGGGACGTAGTAGTAGCAGCAGAAACTTTCTCCTCTGATGAGAAAAGAAGGCTTTTACGTTTTCGTAACTTCTAGTTATTCGTCTTCCAATTTCTCAATAAAAAAAAGGTAATCAGATTAAGGAAGTCCTATATGCAAAAACAGATTTATTTATGAAGTCTTTATTAAAGAAAACTGGTGCATGCTTTACTTTTTCGTTTCATAAATCGTAAAACTTTTAAAGGTATGGGTACATGTACGAATGTCTGTGTTTGCAGATTTTAAAATATTTAGTTATTAACTAGAATATCATTTGCTAACTTCTTTATATTTTAAAACAAGAATATGTATATAATATATATATATATATATATATATATAAATTTATAGTTTTTTGAAAGTACAGGTAAATAAATATACATATAATTTAAAGAAAGATCAGATAAGATTTTAATTTTGTGAAAGACTTGTTAACTCAATAATATTTGGAATAATTTTTTACATTTGTTAATTTCATAATAACATTGATTCTTTTATTTTATTTAAAAATGATTAAAAAAAATTATAAGTTTAAATCTTTTAACAATAATAATGCTTTGTAAACTTCATTGAATGCCGATTATAATGATGAAACAGCATTTATATAATTTAGAAGGATAAAATAAGTTTTTGTTTTAATTTTTTTATCAAAACTTGTATTCAAGAATTTTGGAATACTTTCTGTTACTTTTGTTAATTCAATAATTATATTGATCTGTATAAAAGTGCATAAAAAGAAAAATTTATTTAATTTTCTTACAGCTGATAAAGTTCAGTGTACTTTTATATTCTATTAATTTAAATTGAATTTTGTAGCAATTAGATTATATTGATGAAATTTAAAAAGGGTTAAAAAATGGTAATTTTAAATTTTTTAGCAGTAATAATTATAGTAAATGTCTTTGGATGTCGATTATAATGATAAAATTTCACTTATAATAGATGTATAATTTAGAAGGATAAAATAAATTTTATTTACATTTGTCAAAGAATTGTACTCAAGAATTTTTGAAATAATTTCATTTGTTAATTTCATAATTATATATCTCTAAAGTGTATAAAAGAGAAAAATTCATATAATGCTCTTAACATATGAAATGTTCAATGTATATTTTAGACATTATTAATTTAAATTGAATTTTGGTAGCATCTGGATTAAAATAATAAAATTTACAAAGGGTTAAAAAATGATAAGTTTAAATTTTTTGAAGATATTTATGCTTGTAAGTTTCTTTAAATACCATTTATAATGATAAAAATTACAATTATAATAGCTTAATTACGTATATAATCGATGAATTACGGTTATAATAATGAAATTATGATTATAATGATGGAATTACGATTATAATCGCTTAATTACATTATAATAGATGAATTACGATTTCTAATGGCTTTTCCATCTTATTTAATTTATTGAAAATTAAAATATTTTCCTTCACATTTTCAACTGTAAAGTTTAATTCTTTTTTGAAGCTTAGGAACTAATCATTTTTTATATTTAGTTTAAAATCTTTTAATTATAAATAAGGCAATTTTAAATATATAAAATTCAGATGAATTTTCTTTTCATTATTTTTATTAATTAACTTTGATGCAAGTAGATACGTTCAAAGTTTTGAATTAATTAATCACATCTACGCCCTTTTATCTATTGATGTCCATAAAATTAGTTATTACTGTTATTTGTATTATATCATAATATCAGTTGTTTCGAATTAATTAGGCACATTTACGGCTTTTACGTGATGATGTCTTTAAAACGACCTTTAATGCTGTTAATTTTATTCTATCTTATTATTAGTTGTTTTACACGGTTTGAAAAGTTGTTTTAGACGATTTGAAAAATTGTTTTACACGATTTAAAAGTTGTTTTACACGTGATTTGTCGAATCTAGCTTATTAATTTAATTAGAATGATTTAACCAACAAATTTCTTTAAAATTTCTATTAATTTAGCGGTAATTAGGTTTCCGTTAATTTTAACGATGCTATTTTATTAATTACATTAGGATCATTTTCATAAAATATTTATTATATGACAATTAAAGTGTTGATTTCCAAATTTTCCCATGAATTTCATTGTAAATCATAAATGAAATCGTAGTACAAATGCAATTTCAATGACTTGCTTTATATTAATTTAATTTTCAAAATTGTTAAGAAAAAGTATGAATTCAATGTTTAACATTTTGATTTTTCTTCTCTAGACAATTTATTATTTATATATTAAATTGTTTAAGATATATATATATATATATATATATTATGCATATCTTATATAGTACCTAGATTGCTTTTATATATATAATATAAATAACAAATATATTATTTTTTATTTATTAGTAACAAAACAGTCGTGTAGTTCATCAATAAATATAATATTTTAATATTCAATTGATAATTATTAAAAAATATACATCTTTTGTTCTTTATATTACATGTGAAGGCACACGATACTTGTAAATAAAATGTATACAAAACCCCGCATTTGCGTATAATAATATATATAAAATAAATATAATTGTTATTATAATAATATATGTTAAAATCTCTAATTAGCATTCTTTTTCTTATCCTACTTGATAGACAACAACAACATCTACATCAAGTCCAAGAACTAGTGTGGTCATGGAAGGATGAGTTGTGTTGAAGGAGCAGTTGTGTTGAGTTGTAGGTATAAGTCTGATTTGGTTCCATGTGCTGAAAAAGGAGGGCAGTGACTTTAAGGAGAACTATCCAGCATTTGCGTATTAGTGAGAGAAACCCAGAAAAATTCCCACCAGGTAGTCAGACTCACATGGCAAGATGCTGAACATCCCCAAACGCCATCGAGTCTTCTCGTTTTGAAACGTCTACAGCAATGTCGCCAGAGTATTGAACTTCAGCTCTAATGCTCACTGAGCCATGAATCGGGCCTAACTGATATTCAAAATTGCATAACTAAAATCACCACTTTTTCAAATCTCAAAAAATAGCAGTGAAAGCGAGAATGGAAATATAAAAAAAAATAATATTCGCTAACAATATCTATATTCTACAAAATATGTTTCACAGTCTCCATTTTGGAAGTCTATTTCAAAGTTCTCAACAATTGCGAGGCACCCAGATCCCCAAAAGACACCCAAAAGGCCAGTTTAGAAAGAAAACTGTTTTATGGCAACGGATCGATTTTCGCTTCACAGAAGTCCTAAAATAGAACGCTTTTACTATTTGATGAATCTCAAAAGATTCTTTTATATATCTGATGATAGTTAAAAAAATACTATATTATAGCAAATTTTTTAAAAAATCATGCAATTTCAGTAAAACCTTATGCGTAAAAAAATTTTTTATGCAATTTATATGCAGGAAAACTCATACTCAATTTATTTTTACGTTTGTATATTTTTTTCAGAAATGTATTCCAAAAAAAGCAACTGCTATTTATTATTGAAGCTGATTTCATAATTT
>BPLR01021095.1:0-11209 GCA_021605095.1 Caerostris extrusa
GCAAACATAAATCTCTAATATTTATCAGTAATTATTGTCAACAAAAATTAATGGTCAATGTTCCACGTGTCACCTATGATTTTCCCACTTCTCTGCATTCTACACTTACTTAACAGCTGATGATGCTACTATAATGCAAAGCGTTAATATTAATTACATAATTTCATCCCCACATCTTTGATATGTTTGAAGAATTGCTCATTAAGTGGAGAATAACTATAAGCACAGGAGAAACTGAATACAATTATTTTCGAAAAAAGGCATATGACTACTAGCAACAAAGAAACTACAGAGCGAACATTGTTGTATATGGCGGGTAATGGAAGTTGAATATTTTAGACTGATCTTCGACAATAAATTCACTTTTAGTAGCTATATGAACTTCACCAAAGAAAAAAAAATTTTCTCTATCTATCTCTCTAAAATAATTTCACCCTTTATAATCAAATAATAACATTTATTCTTATGTATGCAGCAACTATCTGAGATCTTGCAAAACCAAACAGAAAGAAACAAACCTCTAAAATAGAATCCTCCTATTTATAATAACTTCAATATATAGTGTGAATGTGGAAGTAAATATCCTAAAATTATTCAGGAATTTTTTCACAAGCATTATAAGCACACTACTCTATTTACCAACAATCAAATCTTCTTTGTACAACAATAACAGAAAAAATAAATTCATACATAAAATGCGTAACTGCTGAAACCTACAAAGTAACCTATACATTTACCTACTTCAATAATTATTTTGAAGAATACATAATTTTTTGTCCACCTTAATTTATTACAGTATTTACTTTTAACTGATTCGCTGATCAATACTCTTCTTAGATTCCCCCCCAAAAAACATTATAACTTTCGATTCTAATCTATTTATACTAAGCAAATGCATTGGGACTCAAATGCCATTTAATCTTCCCACAAACAAAAACTAATATTGTTTGTCAATATTTTAAAAATGGAGAAGATATACAGAATGAACCCAATTATTACTTTTAAACATCAAACAACAAATACAATATGCAATTCTATAGTTTCTAAAAAAAAATTAATATTTTTAAAAAAAAGGCAAGATATATAAAATAAGGTAAGATGTAGTAATAATTATTCATTTTGAAATTTTAAGCAATAACAAGTTATTCACAAGAAAAAAAAAAAAAAGTACAATGTTAGACACCTTAATGAATTTTTAATGTTTCACCATAAATATAAGAAAAATTAGAATTAATAAGAAAGATTTAATGATGAATAAAAATGTTAAATTTTATAAAAGTACTAGAATAGTGAAAAATGTTTAAACTTTTGTAAAAATACTAGTATAATGAATATTTAAAAAAAATAATAGCCATTATTCCTAAAGTGCAGCTTTTAAGATCAAAATAAAATGACTTTTCATTGCCAAACAAAAGATTTACAAATTTATGTAACAGGATTGGAAGTTGCAATGAATAATTTCAAATTGCCCCAAATATGTGAATAAAAAATAATAGTTAGTTAATAAATTAAAATTCTTTGAATTATTTTTTGTTTATAATCAGCATATAAATGCCTAAAGATTTTTTAAACTGTCATATGTGGATTTTTAAAGATATTTTGTTAAAAATTAATTCTGTAAAATAAATATCTAAATATTATTACTTTTTCAAATATAATGGATGAAACTGAATAAACAAGTAAATTTTTTAAACGTAGAAAAAGTTCTGAATTGTGAAAGACGATATTTTATGAAAAGATGTAAAAATGCAATAACTTTTATATACCAATGTATGCAGAAAATTAAGAAATAGAGACAATACATTATAAATTAAAAATTCCAATTTAGTAGTTATAGAAATTATAAATGACTGATTTTTTTTTTTTTAAATAATTGTCCCAACTAAAAGAGCAGTTTAAAAATATTAAATTTTAAATATTTTTATATCAATGAAATTGATTTTTGCATTCTCTGATGAAGTTTCTCATTTATTTTATTAGCCTTTATTTCCATGAAATATGTTCTAATTGCTCTTCTTTTGTTTTTACCATTACACGCATGTCATACATTTTCTGTTCTAATTTTATTTACATGCCAATTTTAATACTATTATGGGAAGAAAAAAATGATGACACAGGTAATTGAAATAAAGGCCATTCAGGTATAAGAATGGTGCATTACTGATACACTGTATGTCAACATAAGGAGTGAAATATTCACACATTATACTATATCTTATTGTTTGCTGAAGATTACAGACAAGGGGAACTAAAGTAATTTTTAATAGATGCCAACATTTTCTATTTCCATAGTTAATAAAGTCATGTTTAGTCAAACATTTTTGTTCTATATGATTTGGAAAACTGTCTACATCAACTATAACTACTCAGTTTTTTTTTTAATTCAATGAATCATATTTGAACTTTCTTGATAAATATATTATAGAATATAATAAAAAGTAAGTTAACTATTCAATCTAAGAAGTAAACAGAGAATGACAAAATTCAATTACACTAAGAAAAAAATAATGCAACTATCCAGAAATTATTGAAAAAAAATAATAAACAACAAATATGAATGAAATAATCATAAAGCATTATTTTTGTTCATGAGTAGTAGAATGCGTTAACATGTTCTGTTTTGTTGAAAAACCTTTATGGCAAACTTTGCATATATGGACGTTCTCCAGTATGCACTCGGAAATGCACAACAAGATTAGCTTTTGATTGAACTTTTTATGACATACTGAGCACTCATACTACTGACGAAATTGCAGATCCTGATAGTCCTTAAAAATGGGCTTGATGATTGGTGTTGATTTTAAGCGAAATGTAGAGAAATGAGATACTTCACTACTAGCAGATGGCAGGCAACCTAAAAAAAAAAAAAAAGTTTTAATAATTATTATGCTATAAGTTTAAATATAGATCAATCAACTTATATATATAATTCTCTTTAACAAATAATATAGAAAAACATTACAAATGCAAATATTCATAATAAATAAAAATTTAATTTTACCAGAATCAATACTAGTTTAAATATTACATTTTACACATAAATATTTTTTGATAGATACATTTCTAAATATCATGCCTAAAATAAAATTGTATAAAAAGAAAAGACTGCGTCAAAAAAAAAAAACGATAGTCCCAAAGGTAAAAATCATTAGAAACATAATATTTTTATTTTACATCCAATAACATACATATAACAAAATTTAATTAAAAAAAATTTCCATTTCAGTTGCCAGCCATGAATTCTTAAAAAAAAAAAAAAAAAAAAAAAAAATTACTAATTTTATTCATGTTTCAAATAAATGAAATTTGTATGAATATTCAAGTCAATCTGCAACAGTCGTGCTTTTTATACATGGAGGATTTAGAATTTTCTTAATTGAAATGAGAATACTTTCTTCAAAACTATCTTGAATTAAAAAAAAAAAAATTTCCTTTGATGCTTGCAAAAATTAATAAAAATCATGTATAAATATTTTTGATGTTCTATTTTGTGTAAAAAAAAAAAATGGTTTTAGATGCATTTTCCAAACATAAATTAAATAAGTGTAGAATACAGATAAATATGACAACTCAATTGTGAATCACATAAAAATTTCTTAAAAATTGAATTAATAATATACTTTCAACATTTATCTAAAAATAATTGTGAAAACTAAATTATTTATAAGGAGATGTTTGAACTTAGCAAAAGAAATGCAATTTTATCTTTTTCTTAAACAATACAATATACATTGTGACATCAAATTTATATATAAAAGTTTTTTCTCAACTAATTTTATATAATTAAAGAACATATTTGAGTTTTTGTAAAAAACTAAATAGATAAGGGTTATATAAAATGCTAATTAATATAAAACCAAAAAGCTTTATAGCTGAAATTGTCTTTCTTAAGTAACTATAAATTTTTTTCAAAGATAATATTTATTTAAATAAAAAAAAAATATTCTTTCATTCTTTAGAGAGTACAACAGAGCCGCCATCTAAAACAAAATTATATCACTTAAAAATTTAACAAAAAAAATAAAAAAAAATACACTTAGAAGAAATTAAGCTAAAATAATGGAAAAAAAGAAAGTGTGGATCATAATTTTTTATTTTTACATTTATAACACAGGCATGATGTATTAAAAATAGCTAATACATTAAATTCATAATAGTAACTGTATTGTTTTATAAAGTGAATATTTATATATATATATTTATAATAAAATGATATTATAATAAAAAAATTGCAATTTTCTTCAAGTAAGACATAGTAATTATTTGACAAAAATCCTAAAAAATATTTCTACTGTTTAAAAACTTACGAATACATAACTAATTTTTCAAAAATATCATCAGCATAATTTAAATAAGGAATTTTATGCCATATACATTTAGATTTGAATAGGTGCTTTGAGATTTATGCTCACTGATGCTGCTAATTTTAGATAATTTTTATCACATTAATAAATACTAATATATATATACAAACATGGTAGCAATATAAAATGACATAACGCAATAAAAATAATCAATTTAAAAATATCTTTTGATTGATGGAAAAAAGCTATCAGTAGTAGTATAAAATTAAATTAAATGTTACTGTTATTTTTAAATTACAGAATTAATTTTTGGCTGATAAATAAAATTACTAGATATATTATTGTTGTAATATATTATTGAAATTTCTTATGTACAGCAGTTTGGAATAATAATAATAAAAAATGATATTAAAACTGAATTATCTTAAATTAATAGAAATATAAATTTAGAAATATGCAATATTATGTCATAGAAAAACCATACTCACATTTTTTTAAAATATATATTCAAGATATATACACTTCTGGCCATTAAAATTACTACATCAGGAAGAAAGCAAAAGAGTAGAATCATATTTCTTGTACATGTACAATATGATGAAAAAGAAGACATGATTAAATTTACCGATTTTTTTTTTTTTTTTTTATACAGAACATGCAGAAATCAGTACTTAGAACAGCTACCTATGTCAGTAATAACAACTCTATTTCTGCTGATTCAAGTTGAACAATTTTAAACATCAATTGGATGGAAGACACTGGCTCATACAGTATTTCATACATCATCAATATCACTTATAGTGGCCGGGATGTCACTATCCGTAATCATAAATCAAACAATTGGTTACAGTACGACGGCAAAGGCAAATGAAACTCTTATCAAGGAAATTAAAGACAGCACAGGCAACATACAGATGAGCATTGTTCTGTTGAAAAGTAGTACTTTGAGGATAAACCACATGTCTTAACACTTTAGAAATACAATAGCTGTTTACATGACTAGTTATGCAAACAAGAAGTGATATTGATATACAGTGGGTCTCCATATAGTTTGTCTACGTGTTGGAGAAATAAAATAAGATAAGATAATCTTAACCGGTAATAGTTCTTAATAGTTAAGCTTCTGATACTATAAATTTTTTAAAAGTGGAAATATATCTTCATTGTTAAAAGCATCACTGTATGCACACTTGTCTATGCTGCAGCATCAAGAAAAGCCCCAGTAATGTTAACAGGTGCTGTTACAAATTCAGCTGTTGTGCTGATACTTATCATAAAACCAAGTGGACATGTTTGTAATTTTGCATTCTAGTTACTAGAGCTGCCAATATTACACCAGCATTTTGTACAACTCTTCTAGATTTATCAATACAATATTTTCATGCCAATCATGGGATGTTAACTAACATGAGCAGCCATATCACAAAATAATAAACCATAGTCATTATAGATTTTAATACAATCAAATTACGACAGGTGTTGGTAGGCATTCTTTCTTTTAATGCACATACATACCAACCAATTTAACCTTTATATAAACAATCCATGTGTGAATAGATTTCTGTACAAGTTTTATCAACTCTTATTTTATAATTAATGTAATGACTGTAATTAGCATTACTCCTACAAGTTTTGAAGTAATGTTTTTGAAATTACAGAACATGTTCTACCATACATTAAAATCTTTAGTTTTGTGCCACCTAAATTTTGTAGTCATTTTAATCGCCAGCAGTATAGACTTTCATATTCAGAATGAAATAACTGTACTGATAACAACAAATATACAGTATGAGCGTTAATCTACACAACTGTTTTGCTCCTGTCTACTATTATGATGAAAAAGGTATCTATATGGTTTGGTAATATATTTAACATTCACAAGATAAAATATAACCAATTATATTTATAAGATATATATAAGATAAATAAATACCAATTCATATGTCTTTTAAATTTAAAAATATGAGACACATTCTATAATTGTAATTGCTTATTAAATTCTTATACATTAGAAATTTGTAAACAGTCCGTTAAGTGTCATAAAACAAATGATAAACATTTCCAAAATTTACACTTAAACTTGTTAAATAAAATAGATAAAACATAATGTGTTCTAGTTTTGTAGGATATGAAAAAATTATCATAGGATTGTATAACATTTTTAGAAAAATTTCATTTATTTTTACTAGCATGCAATAAGTTAAAAACAATATAAATTTTTCTTTGAATATATTATTCATTGGCTTTGGAAATGCTAATATAGAAACAACAAATACTATTATTATTTATTTTTTTACAATCTAATTAAAAATATTTCATACACAACATATTAACAATTTAAAATAAAAAAAAATCTTTTTACAAATTAATTATGTTATAAATCAGGGCCAGTGGAACATAGTAAGCAAAGCATAATATTAATATAGAAGAATAAACAAAAAATATATGATATCCTTATACATTTAAAAACAATTTCTGACAAAATTGCTGCTTTGAATTTTAATAAAACCTGTATTCTAAGCTTTCTAAATTTATTTTCATATACCCAGATAATAATAAATTTATAACTTGCATTTTCAAGAATTATTTTTGATGTTGGACAGTGATGGTATGATAAGGCTTAACCATGTATTGCTGTGAAGTACAAGAAAAAAATCTGTTCTGATATATATTTGCCATGGAAGTTATCTAATATATATTATTTTATTTATATCTCAGTGGAAGCTATGAATAATAACACCATTATGCTCTACTAGATTACAGTTCTACATTCAAACTATTATATGAATGTTGTATTTTCTTTAAAGAATATATGGAGAGTATTACTGAAAAACTGCTGTTAAAAGAGCAGATTATAAACATTCCTAAAATATCATTTCCAATCTTTCAATTTAGCACTTTGTTTGGCACAGCATAGACAAATCTGGCTCTTTTGCCATAGAACCCAAACCAACCAATCCTTCAAAACAGTAATTTGAGTTTGAGGAAATGATGCAATAAATGGATTCATTGGTTAAACAAAATGTCATCCAATACTGTACTTTAATTACAAACAGGAGAAATAATCAAGAGCATACAAGTAAAAGTACGGGAACAAATGTTACATCTCTTAAAGTAATATTATTGATCCTTAAGAGATTTAAAAAAAGTCATATACTGCAGCTTCTTCTCCCATTCCATCTGCATATCATGTATTTGAATTGAGAATTCTAAGAGAAGAGCTGTTAGGATTAAAGTAACAGACTTTTGAAAAGATCAGGCAAATGATGGATATCAATGAGTTTTATAATATCAAATTCAACTAGGTCAAATTAAGGAGCTATTATGTTTTTCCTGATGTTGATAATGAAAACTGTATTAATCCTAGTAATATTTATGTTTCAGTGAATCCAATACAGTAAATCCTTTAAATAAATTTAAAAAGCTTATAATACAGACTTTATTAAATTTGATATTTTGATCAGAAATTATATTTTAAAGATGTAGGGGTACCATATTTTTACATTTTTTGGTCATTCCGCTGTATTTATGTTCCCAGGTCTTGCTCATTGCACTCCATTGGTTCTGAATTATAACAAAATCAGGGGTAGAAAATTAAAGATTTTCATAGCAAGGCAAATTGCATTTTTGTAGCAGCATATTTTTACATTAAAAGTTCATCTTCAAACATGTTAATAAGTTAAGACATATACTAATCAATTTATATTAATTAGCAATTGTATGAATAGAATCACATGATTTGTATTGATAGTAAACTAAATCATTTCATATGGTATTGAAAATTCAAGAGACTAATTTATTGATATGTACATAAATGTTGAAAATTAGAATTAGAATAGAACATCAAAAATTATTTTTCATTTAATATTTATTAATTAATACATCCATTACTGAATTGGATACATTTCAATAATGGATGTAATTATTAATACATTTTGTATTTTTTTAAAGCTAACAATTTTTCTTTATCCTTCTTGCAGCTTGAAATTTTTGGAATTCTTAGCAATGAATATTTTAAAAGAAATATTGAAATTTTTTTTTAATGATTTCTTAAATTATTTAATAGAAAAACATATTACATTTTTCTTTGAATTTTGTTTTGCCATGTTTTTTTAGATTAAATACGCTATTTAAATGAAATACAAATTATTTTAAACGTATTGCAGTAAGAAATAAATTCATTTCAAATTTAAAAGTATTAAATGATATATGACTTTCGATGGAGTAAGAAAAAAAATGCTTATATTTTTACTATAAGTTATTTCTATTTATAAAAGCAAAAAGTGTTTTTTAATTTTAAAATTTAAACTAAAATTATATGTATCCAATTTTCGAAAAAATACAAAAATATAGCACAAAAATAGCAATATGTCATGCATAAGGAGAATGAACAGTTATGTATAGGTAAATAATAGATAAATGTTATAAATAAATATTATTTAATAATTCTTATTTTAGAATTTTATTATTTCTAGATATAACATAATGGTAGATTTTCTGTGGGAAAAAGAATACATTTAAGAAATTCAGTTCAAGTAATAAATGGAAAATAAAGAAATGCTTCAATCCTTCAAATTACGGGCTATAGCTAATTTGTACATTTTTATTAAAACTAAAATTTTTAAATTTGGATATTTAGCAATATAATAAATAAAAAAGGGACAAATAAAACATATTAGTTGTAGAGAAAATTCAGCACATTTTAGAAATTAAAAACAGCAAGGATATGGAAAAAATTATGCATGGTGGCAAAAGAATTGACAAATGTAAAATATTAACATTTGAGATTAATTTAAATTTAATACATTTATTTGAAATATATAGAAATATATGTTTACAACAAATTATTTATCCTAGGTGTTCCTATAAAGTACAATAGATGGTGCCTTAATTCAGAAATTTTAAAATAAAACTTTTCAACTATTCAAATCATTAAAATGATTCAAATCACATATCGCCAATATGAAGACTGCAAGAAAAGCATGACGAATGTTGTTAATTTAACTAATAAATCCTATGGCCAGCGAAAATGTCATAAAAGCAGAACTTCGTACCTCCTTTAGTGGCGACCTTAAGTGAAGGCTGAGGATTGGCTCATTCATATTTGGCTATTTTTTCAAGATTACTGAATCAATGAAAGGAAAAATCTCATTTTTTTGGTGCATAAATGCGGAAATTTGCCGTTTTTGTGGCAGGATATAGCAAGGACGAATTTTGATGCAGTTAGCACAGATCTTCCATACCTACAAACTTAATATGTAGCAATATATTTTTTTACACTGAATTGATAATATACTTTATATGAAATATTAGAGTAGAATATAGAAAAAGTAACATTTACTTGAGCATTTTTTTCTTACAATATATTTAAGAATGTACCAGAATGAATAGTTTAATTCATACACATATTCTTATCCAATTGTACATTTAATTTTAGCACAATCCTCACAATGGAGAAAAAATGATGGTATCATTGATGATTGCATTAAATGCAATATTACATTATAGAAAAAAAAATACCCTATAAATGTACACAGAATGCACTAAAAATTTAAATATAAATTAAAATATTTAATAATCAAGTTCAATATTTAATTATGCCTTTTCAAAATAATGCTCAATTTTACCGTCATTTTCCTCATCTTACTCTATAATAAAAATTAAAATTGCATTTTGCTATGGCATATTGTATTAAGGTTCTGATTAATTTTCATTACAGGAAAGTTATACATATTTTAATTTTCCAAACATTTGATTATGAGTCTAATATTTCTGATATGTTCATTAAAAATCTTAAATATATGAAACAATATAAACTTTTATTAATAAGTAATTAAATTCTGATATTGGGCACCAATTATTTATTTAATTTATATAGTTCCTCTTCTGAATAGTTTTCACCTGTAACAAGAGAAAATTTAAATTACTTTTAAAACTATTATTTTTTTACTAGTAAGTACTAGTACTAATCAAGTTACTTATTTTCTAAGTACTAAATTGAAAATAATTTGTTAATTTTTATTAATGAAAATTTCAAATATTAGGGATAAACGTAACATTCATATAAATAATTAAAAAGTAACTATAGTTTTTTAATGATAGTAGTTTTTTATAATGAAAGGAAATTATTCTGGAAATGAATAACGATTTATTTCTATAAAAATCCATTAAAGTATAATTTATAGTAAAAATTACATAAGAGAACATATGATTAATAGGTCATATGTTTATATACAATTTAATTCATTTATTTGCCCATGTAAAAAATACCACAACAAACATATATTATGTAAGTAAGATATTACTAAATTGTCACCATTATTATTAGGTTTGAAAGAATATGACAATAATAAAAAAAAAACCCGGCAAGATAAAAGTTTCAATACTGATTTTCTTGAATAAAATCAAATTTCAATGTAAGATATATACTAAATTGCTTTAAAGATGCATTAAATTTCAAACATAAGCCATAACATTTATTTCTCTCAGTTACAGTGACAAAAATTTTTTTAAAGAATTGATTAAATATAGAGTAGTGCTGAAAATTGATGCAGATTCAGTCTCAGTAAATAATATATAGAAAATTTTTAATTTCAATATAATATTAATTTAAGACGATTAGAATACTTGATGTAAAGACGTATAAACTTTTATTATTATTATTATTATTTTTTTTTTTTTGGAATTACCACAATTAAAGGAGGGATCACGATCCGCTTCGACTTTTATACTAAACTCTGAACATTTAGAACCCTTACTAGTATACGCAGAATAGTCTTGTGCAAGCATTAACATAACTGTTAATTTAATTGACAAGATATTAGCTGAAAAATTAATGAAGAATTACCAGCTGCATTTAAAGGTTCTCGTTATCCGCGCTAAATGGCATTATATATAGGCGACTT
>BPLR01021096.1:0-43384 GCA_021605095.1 Caerostris extrusa
TAGGTAATCAAAGGATAATCAGATAATAATGAGGATAAATAAGGATTACATAAATAAAAGATATCAAAATAATAGATAAATAAGGATATCAAAATAATTAGATAAATAAGGATATCAAAATAATTAAATAAATAAAGGATATTAACATAATTAGATAGATAAGGATATCAACATAATTAGATAAGGATATTAACATAATTAGATAAGGATATTAACATAATTAAATAAGGATATCAACATAATTAGATAAGGATATCAACATAATTTAGATAAGGATATCAAAATAATTAGATAGATAAGGATATCAAAATAATTAGATAAGGATATCAACATAATTAGATAGATAAAGGATATCAAAATAATTAGATAAAAGGATATCAAAATAATTAGATAGATAAAGACATCAAAATAATTAAATAGATAAGCATATCAAAATAATTATGATATAGTATGCGTGCTAATTCTTTTAATTTAGAAAACAGTAACAAGGTTATTATATCTTTTTTTGGTCGTGTTAATGATGTTTAAATGTTATCAATCATTAAAAAAAATAATTAATCGAAAAAGTAATTTATAAAAAGTTTATAAGATATATTTATGTTTTTAAACTTTTATAAAAGGAATTTTAACTATCTAGAATAAAAAGTAATAATGTAAAACACATCCATTATATTAAACGTCAGCTTTCATAGGGGTAAAAAAATAAAACCGATAAATAATTTTGCGTTGATCATAGTTTTTTCAAGCGAAAATTGCATTATTTTTAAAAAAACAATGTAGGATTTATAAAATTTTAACCATGACGAAATAAATTTGTTGGAGTCACATTTACGATGTTAAAAATTTATCAAAATTTAGCAAATCCCACCAATAAATTTTAAATTTCCCATATTTTTTATTATTTTATGACAAAAATTGACTGAGATTGTATTAAAAAGTAAAATTTTGTTTCAATTTTAATTTCTTAAAAATTACAAAATTCCAGACATTAAAAGTACCCATTATGTATTTATTTGGTTGCCTACTAAAACTGCTTTATGTAAATATTGTAAATACGAGTAGCAAAATGAAGTTAATTGATATTATCTCCGATTCCATTATATTTTTTTATTCTTTTCAATAATTTACCTATATATTAATTATAACTTAATGCATCTCACTATTTAATTACTTGATAAATTTATCAATAATATGCATTATATTTAGTATCAATAATAGAAAAATAAATATTGGAAAATTTTATAAGCAATATTTGATTTAAAAGATCAATGTATATTGAGGCCCCATTTAACTCTTTTCGAAATAAATGCATCTTATTTTCAATTGCTGTTTATAAATGAAGTATTATTAAAAACAAGACATTTGATATTTTCACCTAGATATAAGCTAACAAAATATTTTAAAATTCAAGGAATACAATTGAAAACAAAATTCATTAGGTTTGGTCTGTCTCTCTACTGTCAGTTTGTGCACACTTCAGCCCTAATTAGACCGGGACCTACAGTTTAAAATGGATTCTGAACCACTAACAAACATTCATGCCACCGCCAAAATTCAAACCTGAAGACTGTGGTACCAAAGGCCAGAGTGCTAGCCAATTGGCCCTCAGGCAGCCAAAATTCATTAGGTTCACAAACAAAGATGCAAAATTATGTAATTAAGATGTAGTTTGTTTATATTACACTTTGATATACAGTAATCTAATTTTTATTATACAAATTAATTTAGTTTTAAATAAACAAAAGTTTTTACAATGAAAAACTGTTTAGTAAAAGTGAATAGTGAGTATTCTAATTCCTCATTATTCAACTGATAGGTGAATAATAAGGAATTAGAATGCTATATTTAAAGTATGGAGATGAAATTAGTAGCGTATCATTATCGACTTAAAAAATTGAGTTTAGAAATCTTTGCTTTATAGTTTGGTCGCTATTCAGAAATATTTATCCATTCACTGCTCAAAGAAAACAAGAAACATCACCAGTTATGTCTTCAAACTGTTCCATTGAGAATAAAAGTAACAAGGGAAGAGGTTTGCAGAAATACCGATCATAAAGCACCACGTTTTACTCCATCACAAAGCAAAATCGTGTACAGAACTTGTCTGCCGGCGACACTCGCCAACTTTTGGCAACATTTTTCAACTCTCCGGTTCCTGTCTGGACCATTAACAAAGAGTAGTCGGGATTCAACGACACAACCAACTAATGATAATAAATGGCCTCATTATTACGAAGACTTGTTTCCACCGTTTTTGCGTTTCCCAACTCTGGGATTCGGAATTTACCACTCGGAGGAACGCTTTTCTTCCAACCCTGAAGAGATAAATGGCTCTTTTATAAACAACCGATAGAAGACGCAATAAATTTTCCTTAAAATGGGGGAAAACCTAAAGAGACACTCTTGGGTCTGGCTTCGGCTTCTGTGCTGCAACAAAAATTTTTGTCGATATTGATGGTTGCCTTTCCCCAAAAGAACTCTGGGAAGCCCACATTGCACGCAGAGCAATTTTGTTCTTCGTTTGATAGCTTTCGATGGAACTCGGATCTGCTGCGAGAAAACATAATTTTCTTGCAGCACTGGCTGGTCGTAGCTGCGATTTACGCGGAAGCTAAACGGCTTTTTAATTCTAAATAATGAAACGGACGATAAAAAGTAATTCCACTATGGAGAGCTTTAAAGATTCGTGGCCGAATAAATTCTGTTTGAAAATCAATACGGAATGGCTGCTTGTGGAAAAAGAAATCTCTTTTGCATGTCGACGTTGCTTTTAATACGTTTAATTATTACTATGTATGACTCTCTGAGGGGTAGGAACGCCTATTTATTTTGTGGATTTTGGTTGAATTATTTAAGGTTGGTTTTTTTTTATCTGTAGGACATAATAACATCCTTGGAATATTTTCCAGCATGCCATCGGAAATTTTTAAGGGTATATTTTAAGTATTTCTGTTCAGATAATTTGATACGGTTGTGTTTAAAAACTTGAAAAATTTTTTAATAATTTTTTTTAACAAAAAGATTTAAATGCAGTAATATCAGTGACAACTAATGGAAGTGAATTCCTTTATTATTATTGAGCAGCATTTCTATAAAATAAAAGTAAATTAAAAAAAATCACTTTTAAACAATTTTTCCCAATAAATAATAGCACTTTGTTATTAATTGGTCCTGAATGGCCGAAGTGCCTAGCACTGGTGCCACAGGTTTCGGGTTCCAGTCGTAGTAGGGCCGACAACCTTACAGAGTAAAAAGAAAACATCCCATGTCTAGAAATCTGCCAGCAGGCAAACGGACTACGGGGACTACGCACACTATGGGGCTGCAGCAATTAAAAGAAGAATGTTGATGGAACCATATTAATATTGTTAAAGGGCCTGACGGCCGAGTGACTGGCGCTTAGTGCCACAGGTTTTGGGTTCGAGGCCTTGCCGTGTCATGGATGTTTGTAGTGGTTCGTAATCCACTTTAAGTCGCAAGTCCAGATTATTAAGTCAGATTTCTACTTATGGGTGCTTCATCAGAACAAAACTGTCTTCGTTCCATCCATGAGTAGATTACTCATCGGATGTTCGTCCCGCAATGCCGAACAATGAGGATTAGTCACACAATCACTTGTTATTTGTTAATAATAACAATAACAATTTAATAGTTTTTACTTTTCAAAGATAAACATTTTAGAAAAGAATTTCTCAGTAAAAGACATGAAAAATATATTGCCAAAAAAACGATATTTTTTTCAAGATAATATTAATAATAATAATAACTAACTTGCTGACATCATACAGAGTAAATACAACTTACATGATTAAATATTTAATTCTACATTTAAATTAAAAAAGCTTTAAACATTCAAATCAAATCAAAGAGCTAATATCCCATGCATAAAAATAGGGTATAAACGTTCGGTTAGGTAAATAGGTTACACATACAATTAAATATGTTAATGCGTTAGTTAGGTAAATAGGTTATACCCATTTTAAATAGGGTATAAACGTTAAAAAAAAATAAACCCTCGAAACCTGATTACTTGAATTCTGTGCTCAAGTAATTTTAAAATCATTTTGCTAAAACAGAAACTAAATTTTAAAACATTTATTTCTAAAACTAAAAACGAATGAAAATTTAAAACTTTTTTCAAGTAAAAAAAAAAGTTTAAAAGTTTTTTTTCCTAGTAAATATTAACTCCAGAACGTTACAGCAAACTTTTATTATTATTATTATTTTTATTTTTTTTGATGAATCGAAAATTTCAGTCTGTTCAAAAATCAATATTCTTCGCATACCAATAAAAAAAAGAGAAGAAAATAAAGGAAAAAAAATGGCAGAAACAATTCAAATCTGGTATTTCCATACGAAATAATAAATAAATAAATGAGACGAAATAAAATATGAGGAGCAAAAATACGAAAAACGCAGACTCTGAATCACGGGAGAGCAATACAATGTTTTCTAAAATGGGATTTCTGCGTCGGACGTAGTGAAGGCAGGTAATGAATTTTAAAATCGGATTCTCTATGCAAAAGATAAAGGACCGGCAAACACACTGGCACATCTTGCAAAATAGAAATTGGGAATGGCATGGCTGAGTTGGTTAGATTTCAGGAATGAGATTTTTGCAAACATTACGACACAGGGCTGTGCCGAAGGATTCGCTGCAAGAACTCTCCTAGACAGAAGGCTTTCTTTTATTTTGAAAGAGATATTCATAGATCAAAAAAGATGTTCCGGTTAATATAAATTTAAAATAAAATAGCATGTATATATATGCGCAACTAATAAGGTTTATTTAATTGGGAATATACGACTGAAAATAGCATTAAATAAGGTATCTGTTTTTTTTTTTTTCAATAAAAGATTTTGTTTCAGAAAAATCTTTTAACTAAAATTAAAAATATTAATTGTTTGAATTAGATTCAACAATTTTTCCTGTTTTATTTATTATTTATATATTCAAAACTATAATCATTTGATTCCTCGCCAGCTTTTCCAGTCAAAAGTTTTCAGAACCACCATAAGGTTCAGTACTGCTATTGTTACTGAAAATGTCTTCATTGTTAATTATTTTGAAGACCAAAAGTAAAGACAATCAAATATGCAATGATTAACAGGCAAAGAATATTTATAGAATATATTATTCCTCAAGAATATTTTGATAATAAGGACAACGAATCAAATGTCTGTAAACACAAAATCCTGGTTGAATAACTGTTGCCAGATATGCAGTAAAAAATCATTCTAATTGTACAAGTTAAGTTTAATATAATTTTACAATTCATAGAATTTAGATCGTTTAAAAAGCTAATTTTCATTTATAAGTAATACTCAAATATACTTCATTTTTTTTTCAGTCTCTTGCAGCAAAGTATAATTAAGATTTCAGTATTTTAAAACACATTTTAATCAACTTTAAAATTAAAATTAAATTAGAAATTTTAAATAATCTCTAGTTTGAGTTTTTTTAAATTTCTAATGAGCAAAAATCTGAAATCTGTTGCAATTTTAAGTCATTTCATATCATAATTTTCATTAAACTAGGTAAATGTAAATTTTCATGTGTTTTTAATGATTCATTGAATTTATAGAGTTTAAAAACGTCAGCATTCATTTATAAGTCTCTAACAATTATGCTTCATTTTTTGTAGTTCTCTTGCACCAACCTATAAATAAAATTTCAGTATTTTAAAATGCATTTGAATCCACAGAATCCTATCCTCTAAATCCTAAATACAACAATATGATAAAGACTTCCCAACTATTTCCAAAATCGCCACTTACGATCTCATTACAATCTTTTCAAAATAAATCCACCAACCATTACACAAACAATGCTGCCGAAAAGACCAACAAAAGAAGTTCTTTGTCCTCAGAGTAGTATCCTGAGCTCGAGACGATATGCATCCAGTGTCTTGCGGAAAATTCTTTGTAGGCAATAAATAATGACTGTCAAGAAACAAGCGCCCGAGATTTGTCAAATCCCTCCTGCTCTGGTGTCCTATTGAGCCTGACGTGCCAGGAAACTGGCTGGTAGCTCAGCAACTCTATTGGAGTTATGTCATGACTGTACAGCTTTATAAGGCTTCCCCGTTTAATTCAGTGTGGATTTTCTTGGAGGACTCTCATCCATCAACCAAGTGGAAAGTTTTTTTAAAAAAAATAATACTTTCTCGCAAAATCTTTTATATGTAATTATTATATTGCATATGTAGTTCTCTTAGAAATTTTCGTAATGGGCGAAAAATAGCATTAAAATGTTTTTGAATTTTATATAACCTGTCATTGCCTTTAAATTTGGATAAAATGTATTGAAATAAAATATCGATCGTAATTTTAAAATTAGAAATTTAGAAAAAAAAGCTCTAGTACAGGATTTTTAAATTTTAAATGTGCAAAAATCTGAAATCTGTTGCAATTTTAAGTCATTTCATATAATAATTTTCGTTAAACTAGGTAACTGAAAATTGCTGTATTTTTAACGATTCATTGAATTTATAGGGTTTAAAAACGTCATTGTCATTTATACGTCTCTCTCAATAATGCTTCATTTTGGTCTCTTGTGCCAACGTATAAATGAGATTACATTTGAATCCATAGAATGAAGCAACACTCTAAATCCTAAATACAACAATTTGATAATATTTTAATTATTATTAATAATGTCCTAAAAACAACAATTTGATAATGTCATAATTATCATTAATAATGTCTTAAATGCAACAATTTGAGGATGTCATAATTATCATTAAATTAGGTAAATTAAAATTTTGATGTATTTTTATAAATGAATTTTTAGTACTGTAAATGTTGATGTAGGATAATGCCATAATTATCATTAATAATATCATAAATACAGAAATATGATAACGGCATTCATAATGTCCTAAATACAACAATACGATAACTTCATTCATAATGTCCTAAATACAACAATATGATAATGTCATAGTTATCTTGAAATCTAAAATTTTGATGCATTTTTGATTCATTGAATTTAGAAAATTTAGAAACATCATCTTTAATTTATACATCTCTCTCAAATATACATTATTTGTAGGTCTCTTTCACCAAATGTATAAATGAGGTTTCAATATTTTAAAATACATTTGAATCTACGGAATCCTATCCTCTAAATCCTAAATGCAACATATGATAAAGACTTCCCAAATTATTTCCAAAATCGCCACTTACGATCTCATTACAATCTTTTCAAAATAAATCCACCAACCATTACACAAACAATGCAGCCGAAAGACCAACAAAAGAAGTTCTTTGTCCTCAGAGTGGTATCCTGAGCTCGAGACGATATGCATCCAGTGTCTTGCGGAAAATTCTTTGTAGGTAATAAATAATGACTGTCAAGAAACAAGCGCCCAAGATTTGTCAAATCCCTCCTGCTCTGGTGTCCTATTGAGCCTGACGTGCCAGGAAACTGGCTGGTAGCTCAGCAGTTATTGGAGGAGAGTTATGTCATGAATGTACAGCTTTATAAGGTTTTCCCGTTTAATTCAGTGTGGATTTTTCTTGGAGGACTCACATCCATCAACTGAGAGGAAAGTTTTGGTTAAAAAAATAATACTTTCACGCAATATCTTTTGTAATTATTATAGTGCATGCGTAGAAATTTTCGTAAATGACGAAAATAACGATAAAATGTTTTTGAATTTTATATAACCCATCATTGCCCGGTTAAACATTAAATTTTGATAAAATGCAATAAAATAAGATAAGAGTTTGAAATTTTTTTCCCTTGCATCAACGTATAAATAAGATTTCAGAATTTTAAAATGCATCTGAATCCATAGAATGAAGCAACACCTAAAAACCTAAATACAACAATTTGATAATGTCATAATTATCATTAATAATGTCTTAAATGCAAAAATAGGAGGATGTCATAATTATCATTAAATTAGGAAAATGAAATATTTGATGCATTTTTGATTCATTGAATTTATAAGATTTAAAAACATCATCTTTAATTTAAACATCTCTAACAATTATACTTGATTTTTTTTGTCGATCTTTTTGCACCAATGTATAAATAATATTTCAGTATTTTAAAATACACTTGAAACCACAGAATCCTATCCTCTGAATCCTAAATACAACAGTATGATAAAGACTTCCCAACTTATTTCCAAAATCGCCACTTACGATCTCATTACAATTTTTCAAAATAAATCCACCAACCATACACAAACAATGCAACCGAAAGACCAACAAAAAAGCTCTTTGTCCTCAGAGTAGTATCCTGAGCTCGAGACGATATGCATTCAGTGTCTCGCAGAAAATTCTTTGTAGGTAATAAATAATGACTGTCAAGAAACAAGCTCCCGAGATTTGTCAAATCCCTCCTGATCTGGTGTCCTATTGAACCTGACGTGCCAGGAAACAGGCTGGTAGCTCAGCAACTCTATTGGAGTTATGTCATGACTGTACAGCTTTATAAGGTTTCCCGTTTAATTCAGTGTGGATTTTTCTTGGAGGACTCTCATCCATCAACCGAGAGAAAAGTTTTGGTTAAAAAAAAATAATACTTTCACGCAATATCTTTTGAAATATCTTTTACGCAAATATCTCTTACGAAATATCTTTTAACGATAAAAATATTTTTGAATTTTATATCCTTAAAATTGCCCGGTTGACATTATAATTTTGATAAAATGCAATTTATACATCTTTCTCAATATAGATTTATTTTCGGTCTATTGCACCAACCGATAAATAAGATTTCAGAATTTTAAAATACATTTGAATCCATAGAATGAAGCAGCACTCTAAAACCTAAATACAACAATGATAATGTCATAGTTATCATCAAATTAAAGGTAAATCAAAAATCATTTTGAAAATAAAATATTTTGAACGATTCATTGAAAAGAATTTGAAACATCATCTTTAATTCATACATTTTCTAACAATTATACTTGAATTTTTTGTCGATCTTTTGCACCTGTATAAATGAGATTTCAGTATTTTAAAATACATTTGAACCACAGAATCCTAAGCAGCACTCTAAATCTAAATACAACAATATGATAAAGACTTCCCAACTATTTCCAAAATCGCCACTTACGACTCTCATCCATCAACTTTTTGAGAGGAAATTTTGGTTAAAAGAAATAAGACTTTCACAAATAACTTTTATTTGTAATTATTATATTGCATATGTAGTTCACCTAGAAATTTCCGTAGATGACGGAAAACTAGGCATTAAAATGTTTTTGAATTTTATTGCTATTATTGTCGGTTAAACATTAAATTTTGATGTATTTTTAACGATTCATTGAATTTATAGGATTCAAAAACGTCATCTTTCATTTATACGTCTCTCTCTCAGTTATGCTTCATTTTTTTGTAGGTCTCTTGCATCAACGTATAAATGAGATTACAGAATCTTAAAAATACATTTGGATCTAGAATGAAGCAGTACTCTAAATCCTAAATACAACAATTTGAATATGCCATCATTATCATTAATAATGTCTTAAATGCAACAATATGAGGAAATCATAATTATCATTAAATTAGGAAAATAAAATTTTTGATAGCATTTTGATTCATTGAATTTATAAGACTTAAAAACATCCTCATTAATTTATACAACTTTCTCAATTATACTTCATTTTTTTAGGTCTCTTGTATTGCACCAACGTATAAATGAAATTTCAGTATTTAAAAAATACATTTGAATCCACAGAATGAATATCCTCTAAATCCTAAATACAACAATATGATAAAGACTTCCCAAACTATTTCAAAATCGCCAAATTACGATCGCATTAAATCTCTTCAAAATAAATCCACCAACCATTACACAAACAATGCAACCGAAAACCAAAAACATCATCTTCAGATTTATACTGATTTCTAACAATTATCCAGTGTCTTGTCGATCTTTGCACCAGGTAATAAATAATGACTGTCAAGAAACAAGCGCCCGAGATTTTCAAATCCCTCCTATTGGTGTCCTATTGAGCCTGACGTGGCAGGAAACTGGCTGAAGCAGCACTCTAAATTGTAAATACAACAATATTTAAAGTTTCCCGTTTAATTCAGTGTCGATTTTCTTGGAGGACTCTCATCCATCAATCCGAGAGGAAAGTTTTGGTAAAAAAAAAAATACTTTTCACGCAATATATTTTTATTTGTAATCTTTATATTGCATTTGTAGTTCACTTAGAAATTTTCGTAGATGACGAACTATAACTTTATGAGTTAACTTGTTTTTACACTGAAGTGACAAAAGTCATGGAACAGCAATATGCAAATTTTCAGATGGTAGTAGCATCGCGTAGAACAGGTATAAATGCGCAGTGCTTTCAGAGCTTTCATTTCTGTTCAAGTTACTCATGTGAAGAGGTGTTGACGTGATGATGACCGCACGAAAGGAATTAACAGACTTTGAACGCTGAATGTTGGTTAGCTAGACGCATGGGTCATGCCATTTCGGAAATCGTTAGGGAATTCAACATTTGAAGATCCACTGTGTCAAGAAGTCTTAAATGCTAAAGTATGAAATTTCAGGCATAACATCCCACCATGGACAGCGCAGTGGTCGACCGCCTGCACTTAACGACCGAGACCGGCGACGTCTGCAAAGAGTCGTAAAAACAGACAAGCAACACTGCGTCAAATAACCGCAGAAATCTTCATTTTTGGGACGTACAAGGGACTTGTCTGTTAGAACTGTGCGAAGAAATTTGGCTTTCTTGGGAAATTTCAGCAGAAGACCAACTAGTGCCTTTACTGACAGAACGACATCGCTTGCAGCGACTCGTGGGCACGTGAGCATATCGGTTGGTCCCTAGATGAATGGAAAACCGTGGACTGGTCCGATGAGTCCCGATTTCAGTTGGTAAGAGCTGATGGTAGGGTTCCAGTTGGCGCAACCCCACGAAGCCATGGACCCAAACTGTCAGCAAGGCAAAGCTGGTGGTGGCTCCTCAAGTAGTGTGGGCTGACTTTTTTTTTCATGGCATGGACTTGGTCCTCTGGAGAAAGACTGGACCGAACATTGACTGAAATGTGTATGTTCAGCTACTTGGAGATCATTTGCAGCCATTCATGGACTTCCATGTACCCAAACAACGATGGGATTTTTATGGATGACAATGCGCCAGGTCAGGCCACAACTGTTCGCGATTGGTTTGAAGAACATTCTGACAATTCCAACGAATGATCTGGCCACCTAGATCGCCCGACATGAATCCCATCGAGCATTTTGGGACATCATCGAGAGATCTGTTCGTGCCCAAAATCCTGCACCATCAACGCTTTCACAATTATGGACGTCTATCGAGACAGCAGGGCTCAATATTCCCAGAAGACTTCCAACGATTTGTTGAGTCCATGCCACGTCGAGTTGCTGCACTTCGCCGGGCGAAAGGAGGGCCGACACGTAGATGACGAAATCCCATGACTTTTGTCACTTCAGTGTATATGTCTTTCTCAATTATACTTGATTTTTTTTCACTCGGTCTATTGCACCAACCTATCAATGAGATTTCAGCATTTTAAAAATACATTTCAATTCATAGAATGAAGCAGGACTCTAAATCCTAAATAAAATAATATGATAATGTCGTAATTGTCATTAAATTAGGTAAATGAAAATGTTGATGTATTTTTAACGATTCATTGAATTTATAGAGTTTAAAAACGTCAGCACTTATTTATACGTCTCTAAGATTTATACTTAATTTTTTTAGGTCTCTTGTACCAACATATAAATGAGATTTCAATATTTTAAAAATACATTTGAATTCATTGAATGAAGCAGCACTCTAAATAATGTCCTAAATACAACAATATGATAATGTTATAATTATCAAAGATAATGTCATAATTATCAATGATAATGTCATAATTATCTTCAAATTAGGTAAATGAAACTTTTGATGTATGAATTTCATAAATAACTTATTTTATGAATGAATTTTTAGTAATGAAAATTTTGATGCATGATAAATTATAATGTCCTAAATACAACAATATGATAATGTCATGGTTATCTTCAAATTAGGTAAATGAATATTTTGATGTATTTTTAATGATTCATTGAATTTATAGGGTTTAGAAACATCAACTTTCATTTATACATCTTTTCTCAATTATACTTCATTTTTTGTAGGTCACTTATACCAACGTATAAATGAGGTTTCAATATTTTAAAATAAATTTGAATCCACAGAAACCTATCCTCTAAATCCTAAACACAACAATATGATAAAGACTTCCCAACTATTTCCAAAATCGCCACTTACGATCTCATTACAATCTTTTCAAAATAAATCCACCAGCCATTACACAAACAATGCAACCGAAAGGACAACAAAAGAGGCTCTTTGTCCTCTGTGTATCCTGAGCTCGAGACGATATGCATCCAGTGTCTTGCGGAAAATTCTTTGTAGGTAATAAATAATGACTGTCAAGAAACAAACGCCCGAGATTTGTCAAATCCCTCCTGCTCTGGTGTCCTATTGAGCCTGACGTGCCAGGAAACTGTCTGGTAGCTCAGCAACTCTATTGGAGTTATGTCATGACTGTACAGCTTTATAAGGTTTTCCCATTTAATTCAGTGCGGATTTTTCTTGGAGGACTCTCATCCATCAACCCAGAGGAAAGTTTTGGGTAAAAAAAAATAATACTTTCACGCAATATCTTTAAATGAAATTATTATATTGCATATGTAGTTCGCTTAGAAATTTTCGTAAATGACGGAAAAATAGCATTAAAATGTTTTGGAATTTTATCATTTCAGGTTAAAAATTAAATTTTGGATAAAATCTATTGAAATATAATATGGATTGTAACTTTATAATTAAATTAGAAATTTAAAAAAAAGGTCTAGTTTAGGATTTTTAATTTTCTGATGAGCAAAAGTAAACGAAAACTTTCTCATTATTTTAAATGTTAATTCCTCATTTTCATCATCATTAAGTAAGGTATTTATAAGTTAAACCTACATCATCCATTTAAGATCCGATAGAATTCCATAGCATTCCTACTTCAATTTTTGTAACAAAAAGTAATTCATTCTTTCTTTAATTCATTTTTAATTCGTGTTCTTTTTCAGATTATTTGAATTTAAAAACATTTACACGAAGAAAAAGTTAATTAATTTTTTATGAAATAATTACCCACTGACAAGTTGGTGGCTCAGCAACTCTATTGGAGTTATGTCATGACTGTACAGCTTTAGGTTTTCCGTTTAATTCAGTGTGGATTTTTCTTGCAGGACTCTCATCCATCAACCCAGAGGAAAGTTTTGTTAAAAAAAATAATACTTTCAAGCAATGTCTTAAAAGTAATTATTATATTGCATATGTAGTTCGCTTAGAAATTTTCGTAATGACGGAAAAATAGCATTAAAATGTTTTTGAATTTTATTGCCTATCATAAAGCAATATATATGCCCGGTTAAACATTAAATTTTGATAGGATGCATTGAAATAAAATATCGATTGTAACTTAACATTTAAATTAAATTAGAAATTCAAGAAAAAGGTCTAGTTTAGGATTTTTAAACTTCTGGTGAGCATAAGAAAAAGAAAAACTTTCTCGTTCATTTAAATGTTGATTCATCGTTCTTTTAAGTTGGATATTTTTAAATAAGTCCTTCATCATCCACTTAAGATCCCACTACAGTTTTCCAATTTCAATTTTTATAACAATGTAATTCATTCTTTCTGTAATTCATTTTTAACGTATATTCTTTCCGCCTTATTTGAATTTAAAAACATTTCAGTAATTTTTTTTTATCAAATAATTAGCACTGACATCGTTATGAAATAAGTCACAAAAATAAACTGTTAGAATTATTAAATATTTAATATAATAAATTATTTAATTTATTGTATTAAATATTTATAATAAATTATTTAAAATATCTAAATATCTAATGAGGAAAAAAAAAAAAATTTCTCATTCATTTAGATATTAATTCATCATTCTTATATGTAGGTATTAATAAATAAAGTCCTTCATCATCCATTTAAGATCTCACTACAGTTTTCCTATTTCAATTTTATAACAATAAAAAAAAATTTTTCTTTAATTCATTTTAATGCATATTGTTTTCAGATTATTTAAATTTAAAAACATTTGCATAAAAAAATTATTTGGTAAAAAAAAATTAATGAACTTTAAGCACTGACACAGTTATAAAATAAGTTAAAAATAAATTGTTTTGATAAATTGTTATTAATAAATTGTTTAGGATATTTAGGAAAAAAAAAATTTCTCATTCATTTAAATATTAATTCATCATTCCTGTAAGTAAGGTATTTATAAATGAATCCTTCATTCATTAATTTAAAATCTCACTACAGTTTTCCTATTTCAATTTGATAACAATGTAATTCCTTCTTCCTTTAATTCATTTTTTAAAGCATATTCTTTTCAGATTATTTGAATTTAAAAATATATGCAAAAAAGTATTAATTTTTTTATTAATTAATTAAGCACTGACATCGTTATAAAATAAGTTACAAAAATAAATTGTTCAGGATTTTTAAATTTCTGATGAGTAAAGGAAAAAGAAAACTTTCTCGTTCATTTAAATATTAATTCTTGTAAGTAAGGTATTTATTAATAAATCCTTTTCAGATTATTTGAATTTAAAGACATATGCATAATAAAATATTTTTTTATCAATTAATTAAGCACAGACACAGTTATAAAATAATTTACGAAAATAAATTGTTGCAGAACATTAATATTTCTATTCACTTTTAAAGTATTAAAACCATATAAGGCTTTGCTTTATCTATGTAATGCATTAATATAATATTTTGAAATTTCAGGTTTTTAAGAGATTAAAATAAATTTTTAAAAATTCGTAATCGTTTGACAAAGCATCAAATAAAAAATAATAAATGTAACCGTACGTCTCCTACGCACTGCTGCAAGAGTGCCCCCTGTGGCGTTCGCCAGAAATGATCAGTAGGCTTCGAGATTCTCGCCCAAAAAAGTACAGCGCGACCGGCGCTGCCGCTAAAAAAACGTTTAGTACAGCTCAATTACGCGGTTCTATTGAACCGTTTAGTTTGATCTCTCATCCCGAGAGGATATGTATTTAGCCCGATCCTGTGTATTTGTTGGTCTACAGACTCTCCCCGTAGAGGAAGTATATTTTGCGCATCCAGCGCGTACCTCAGTATCTTTATTTTCGGCTTAGAAGTGGAATCCTTCCACGAATATTTAATTATGTCTTTAAATGTGTTAAATAGTGTGTGTGTGTGTGTGTGTGTGTGTGTGTGTGTGTGTGTGTGTGTGTGTGTGTGTGTGTGTGTGTGTGTGTGTGTGTGTGTGTGTGTGTGTGTGTGTGTGTGTGTGTGTGTGTGTGTGTGTGTGTAAATAAAGCTGTGAGTCCGCAAACCTGTGTCTCAATCCAACCCACACCGTTTCAATCTCACTTGCTTCAAACCACAACACTACATAAATTATTTTAAACAAATGTTTATTGCTAAGTATTATAGGCCTTAAGTTTTACCGGAACATATACATGTACACAGCCAGGCTTTCATTTATGTACATATAGATAATAGCTTTTACGAAATTAATTTAATTCAAATTTTTGGTAATAGTTTATTTAGAATAATTATTTTCATAATTATTAAAAAAAAAGGAACATTTTTTCCTTTTCACTAGATAAAAAGAAAACACTTTTAGCTGTCAATCTAATAAATAAAATAAAATAAAAGATCTGAACAAGAGTTTAATGAACTTCGTTTTAACGGACATTCTGACATCTTGCGGGTAAGATTGTACATTTCATGATAATTCTTTTAAGTTATTCAACTACTCATCTCTTTTTATTCATAGTTTTAATATAGTTAAACAGCTATAAGTTTTCCTCATAATTAAAATTAAATTAAATTAATAAGAATTGCTGTGTGAAAAAATAGCAATTTTCATTTGCTATTTATAATAGGCTAGTAAAATTTTCTGAAAATTATTTATTTACATTCTTACATTTATTATTCTGTATTTCACACTACATTTATCTAAAATTACGTGAAAAAAATGTTAAAAAATGATATTTTTAATATCCCTGAAGCATCCAAGAATTCAAAAGAAAAAAATAAGACGGAATTTTAATTTGTTATTTATTTTTAATTACTCATTTATTTACTTTTGTTACCATTTATTTACTCATATTTGAAAAACGCGAATGTACAAAAATAAATATATTAGAACTGCTTTTCAGCTCTGCAGCCATAACTTTTTATGAGGAATAACATTAATTGTTGTTGTTGTTATCGTATCCCTCATGGAAGGAGGAAGAGGGGCGCAGCTTCTGTTCTGATGGAGCACCCGTAGGTAGAAGTCTGACTTCTGCTCCGTGACGCTCTTACAGTCATAGGAGACCGGGACCTACGGCTTAAAGTGGATTTCGAACCACTACAAACATCCATGGCACCGCTGGGACTCGAACCCGAAACCTGTGGCACCAAGTACCAGAGCGCTAGACACTCGGCCATTCAGGCCCCAATAACATTAATTATTGCATTGATATCAATATTTGGTCAGTATTTTCCTACTTAAGTGTGGAAGTCTGATCTAAGAGCGATATATAATCACTAACATATGGCAAATATAGAACTATATTGATATAAGTACAAGTTAGGGACGGATATGGATGTGATCTTCATTCAGTGATGTTTCATAGTAGAAACTGAAAATATTTCTTAAAATAGCAACAGTATATTTAGCTGTCACATTTATTAAAATTTACTAAGACACCACTGCACAACTGTAACACATAACACACAAAACATACATAAAACAAAACTATATAATAGCAAATATTAGCAAAATTATTTTAAAAGCAAGCTCGTTTACAGGGTCTTTGTACCTTCCGTACTGCTTGGAATTCTTCCTTCGACTGTCAACTCCCTTTTTTAATACGCTTTTATTAGTTTCACGTGTATGTATATGTTTGTTTGTTTGTTTGTATGTATGTATGTATGTATGTATGTATGTATGTAATTGACTTTTGGGCTTGATTTTGCCCTACTTTAAGCTATCAGATTTAATTTAAACATTGTAGACTTATCAAGGACTGACGACAATAAAATATTTTGATCAGTTTATTATCTCATCATGATTAGGATCGCCAGGATTAGTGATTAAAACACACAGCCTTTGAAAAGTCATCTTGATCTGCACATCATTTTCCCCTGGAGATCACTTTCTCTCCGCATACACTATTTAAGCTGCAAAGAAACATTTACAGACATCTTTCGGATATTCAAACCTACTTGGGACAGCGGCACAACGGATAACGCACCTGACTAAGGATTAGGAGATTCCCTGTTTGAATCCTGGCTGGCTTAAAACTCTAAAAGCGTGTTTTTAGTTTTTGAAACTATTAATTTATTTTTACATTTTAGTTTGATTAACTCTAAAGCGTGTTTTTTTAGTTTTTTTTTTTCTCCCTCTCTCCCCAATCCTTAGTTTTTAAGGTCAATAGGAAAAAAAAAAAAAAGAAAAAGAAAAAAAAACCATTATATATATATATATTTGTGTGTGGGTGTATACAAATCTGGATTATTATACAAAGAAAGGCAAATTAAAAGTATAAATTTTATCAAAAGTACGCGATTAAATCGCAAGTGCAGTACACTCAAGGTGGGAGATTTTCAGAGTACTCGATTATACGTCGAATCTCAAAACACACTAGTCTGAAGCAGACTTAACTATAGATAGACTATAATATAGACTTAATTATCGGACGGAGTAATACACGAAACCACAGGGATCTAGCTCACTTTGGATACCGGCGGAAATTCCGGCCTTTCTGTCACTTCAGAGAAAAAAAAAAGAAAAACAACCCTTTTTTGTCGACACGTCGCAGGACTCACTCCTTTCTACTCCAAAAATTCCCTTTTAAAATAATCCATCAAGGAGGTCCAGCTTTCCTTACTTCTCATTGGAGTATATATTTCTCAGCTCGTGGTATGTCCCCACTCACGATGGGACAATTCATATTTTGTAGTTGTTTCGACCTGTGAAGGTCGCACATTTTTCTAATTTTATGAGTCTCATTATACATGACGCCGTATATCTGCTATCAGATTTGGGTGACAGATTGTTCTCCCATTAGTACGAAACACTAATTGCATGCAATATAGCAACCCACAATACTGCTTGTCTGATGTCAAATTTGGATGATAGGTTGTTATTATGTACTTGTCAAAGAATATACATTCCGTTCTCCTGGCAATGATATGCCAAATCTCATGTGAGAAAACATGCTACAGGGGTCAAGCCGCCCTTAAAAAGAAAGATCTATGAACCTCGAAATCTTCCCCGTTGCCTATATAGTTTGTTTAGGAGAAGCATGATGGATCTTTACTATATCAGAAATTAATTACAACATGGAATTAAAAGTTTCAAAAAAATTAATAATTCAGTAAAAATATTAAAGTAATATAAATAAAGTGTAAATTTTTAATGAATTAAATAGGAATATTTTAGAAAATATTGCATATCAAATGCAAGTGTGAGTGATTTTTTTTTCCTTGGCAGGCTGTGTTGTTTTATTAATAATATTTTTTTATTAAAATACATAAAAAAGCAGCCCTGGTCTTATTTAATTAAAGCTAATATGAATTAATTTACTTTAAAAGAAGGCGAACGAAAAAAAAACTAACTATCTCAAAAAAATGGAAAATTGCACTTTTCCATTAAACCCTAGATAACTGAAAAAAAATCTTCTTTTTCAGTTTCATCTTTCAATAAATTTCCAAAGTTAGGCAAGGCATTAAAAAAAAAAAAAAAAGCTAGTTTTTTTCAGAAAGTGCTAAAAGCCTCTTTTCTATTTGATCAATTGTGCAAAATCATTAACAATTCTATCGTCAAAAATAATTAATTAAAAAAAACATTCTAAAAAATTTGAGTTTTACAATTCTTTTTCTGAATAAGTACTTTTTTTTTTTTTTTTTATTTGTTTAGAAAGAAGGTGATTTCCGTCTATGATCATAATGCTTTTGTTAAATACCGAAAGAAAATCGCCAAAATAAAAAAAATAAAAACTCTTTTGACTTTTTATTTATAATGTAATAATACTCTTTACTTATAAATGACCTTGGAATCAATTGTGTAGCCGCAAGATAGTACCACAAAATCCAAATCCAAGAACATTTTGCCATTTTTTTTCCTCCTCTCTCTCTCGCTTTGCTTTCACCACTTTTTTTTTCATTATAAAAGCGAAACATATTTAAGAAGCAAGTGAAGATGACTGTATATTTTTTTCTTTTTAAAAAATATAAACAAAGCAGTTCAAATTATACGTTTCACATTTTTTTTTTTTCTTTTGAAAAAAAAAAGTGCAATAACCCAACGAAAAAAATTCTTAAAGAATAACACCTTCTCAATGTCTTTTTAGTTGAGAGAAATTAAACACAGAGTTAAAAAAAAATCTCTAATTTGAATTTGTATAAGGAAAGACTGTTTTTATCGCTATAATTATTTATTATTATGTACAACATCATACAAATTATTGCTGTTGTAATTATAATGGTGTTTACAATTTGTGCCATTTAAAATTAAGTTCTTTTTTTTAATCCTGCTAAATTATTATTTTATGCAAACTTTTATTAAATATTCTTTTTTTTAGCACAGCTAAATGAAGTTTTAACTTTTTAAAACTAGAAAATGTAATTAATTTATTTTTAAAAAAAAATGTTTGCATTAACTCTTTTTATGTGGATTACGTCATAGGCAATTATGAACTTGAGTTGTGCGAAATAATAAATTTAGATAAAATGTATTAAATTTTTATATTATTTTAATTATTCACATCAAATATTCTAAGCAAAAACTAATAAAAAATTAGACTTTTAAAAAGACCTAAAATGTAAACTATTATTTAGTTATAATTGTATTTAGTCTTTCATAAGACCTGTATTGAATCCGAGGGGCTAGCGCTCTGGAGATCGGTACCACAGGTTTCTGGTTAAAATGGATGATTGTAGTGGTTCGGAATTCACTTTAAAATGTAGGTCCCGGTCTGCTTAATCCTCGTGTGCACAAAATGACCATAGAGCGACAAACCAAACCTGTATTGAATATTCCTCTCTCTATTCATTATGCTGAAAAATCTAAAAATTCAGGAACAATTATAAATTACACTTCTTATACTTTCCCGGGCAGTTCACATGCTCATTTAAATGTTGAAATATATATCGTTTCCGTTGTTTTTTATGCATTTTGGTTAAAACATGTATGTATACTTACATTTTAAGTCATTTATCATTAGAATGCTCTCAAAGCCAGACTTAAGTTATTACAGGATTTCACAGGCTTTTCTACCAATTATAGTAATAGTAATATAAATGAAGTGCAATTTTTTAAATGCATTAAATGGGAATATTTTAGAAAATATTGCATATCAAATGCAAAGTGTGAGTTTTTTTTTCTTTGGCAGGCTGTGTTGTTTTATTCATGATATTTTTTTTTATTAAAATACATAAAAAAAACAGCCCTGGGCTTATTTAATTAAAGCTAATCTGAATTAATTTACTTCAAAAAAGAAGGAAAAGAAAAAACTAACTATCTCATAAAAAAATGGAAAATTGCACTTTTCCATTAAACCCTAGATAAGTAAAAAAAAATCATCTTTTTCAGTTTCTTCTTTCAATAAATTTCCAAAGTTAGGCAAGGCATTAAAAAAATATAGAAAGCAAACACAGTTTTTTCAGAAAGTGCTAAAAGCCTCTTTTCTATTTGATCAATGGTGCCAAAAATCATTAGCAATTCTATCGTCGAAAAATAATTAATTAAAAAAACATTCTAAACCATTAGAGTTTTACAATTCTTTTTCTGAATAAGTACTTTTTTATTATTTAGAAAAAGAAGGTGATTTCCCGTCCTATGATCATAATGCTTTTGTTAAATACCGAAAGAAAATCACCAAAACAGGAAAAAAAATTTTTGGCTTTTTATTTATAATGTAATAATACTCTACTTATAAATGGTCCTTGAATCAATTGTGTAGCCGCAAGATAGTACCACAAAATCCAAATCCAAGAACATTTTGCCATTTTTTTTTCATCTCTCTCTCGCTTTGCTTTCACCACTTTTTTTTTTTTTTTTTCGTTATAAAAGTGAAACATATTTAAGAAGCAAGTGAAGATGACTGCATTTTTTTTCTTTTAAAAGATAAACAAAGACTTTCGAATTATACGTTTCAGAATTTTTTTTTCTCTTCTATTCTTTGAAAAAAAAAGTGCAATAATCCAACGAAAAATTATTTTAAAGAATAACACCTTCTCAATTTCTTTTAGTTGAGAGAAACTAAACACAGAGTTAAAAAAAACGCTAATTTGAATATGTATAGGAAAGGTTGTTTTTATCGCTATAATTATTTATTATTATGTACAACATCAGACAAATTATTGCTGTTATAATTATAATGGTATTTACAATTTGTGTCTTTTAAAATTAAGATGTTTTTTTTTAATATTGCTAAATTATTATTTTATGCAAACTTTTATAAAATATTCTTTTTTTATAGTATTGCTAAATGAAGTTTTACTTTTAAAAACTGAAAAATGTAATTAATTTATTTAAAAAATGCTTTGCTTAACTCTTTTTTTATGTGGATTACGTCATAGGCAATTATTGACTTGAGTTGTGCGAAATAATAAGTTTAGGTAAAAATGCATTAAATTTTATATTATTTTATTAAACCACTTTAAATATTCTAAAAAAAAACCAAAAAAAAAATTTTTAAACATGTATTGAATATCCCTCTGTAAATTTATTTTGTGTAAAAATCAAAAAATATTTTTGCTCAATTGAAAATTGCACTTCTTACTATACTACATATATTCTTATAATCTCTCTTAATAAAATTTTATAATCTAAAAATATTCTCAACCAATTGTAAATTACTCTTCTTATAATTTCCTGGGTAGTTCATATACTACATTTAAATGAGAAATATAAATAATTTTCTTTCTTTTTTTACGTATTTTGGTTAAAATATTTCTTTATGTACGTTTATACTTCTCTTACATTTAAGTCATTTATCATTAGAATACTCTCAAAGCTAGACTTAAAATATTGACAGAGTTCACAGGCTTTTCTACCAATTATAATAATAGTAATATAAATGAAGTGCAAATTTTTTAATGAATTAAATTGGGAATATTTTAGAAAATATTGCATATCAAATGCAAAGTGCTGAGTGATTGTTTTTCCTTGTCAGGCTATGTTGTTTTATTCATAATATTTTTTTATTAAAATACATAAAAAACAACCCTGGGCTTATTTAATTAAAGCTAATCTGAATTAATTTACTTTAAAAGAAGGCGAACGGAAAAAAAACTAACTATATCATAAAAAATGGAAAATTGCACTTTTTCCATTAAACCCTAGATAAGTTAAAAAAAAATCATCTTTTTCAGTTTCTTCTTTCAATAAATTTCCAAAGTTAGGCAAGGCATTAAAAAAAAAAAATAGAAAGCAAACCAAGTTTTTTTTTTTAGAAAGTGCTAAAAGCCTCTTTTCTATTTGATCAATTGTGCCAAAAATCATTAACAATTCTATCGTCGAAAATAATTAATTAAAAAAACATTCTAAACCATTAGAGTTTTACAATTCTTTTTCTGAATAAATACTTTTTTATTATTTAGAAAGAAGGTGATTTCCCTCCTATGATCATAATGCTTTTGTTAAATACCGAAAGAAAATCACCAAAAAAAAAAAAATCTTTTTGGCTTTTTATTTATAATGTAATAATACTCTTTACTTATAAATGGCCTTGGAATCAATTGTGTAGCCGCAAGATAGTACCACAAAATCCAAATCCAAGAACATTTTGCCATTTTTTTTTTTTCTCATTTCTCTCTCGCTTTGCTTTCACCCTTTTTTTTTTTTTTTTTTTCGTTATAAAAGTGAAACATATTTAAGAAGCAAGTGAAGATGACTGCATTTTTTTTCTTTTAAAAGATAAACAAAGCCGTTCGAATTATATGTTTCAGATTTTTTTTTTCTCTTCTATTCTTTGAAAAAAAAAAAGTGCAATAATACAACGGAAAAATTCTCTTAAAGAATAACACCTTCTCAATTTCTTTTAGTTGAGAGAAACTAAACACAGAGTAAAAAAAAAAATCGTTAATTTGAATGTGTATAAGGAAAGGCTGTTTTTATCGTTATAATTATTTATTATTATATACAACATCATTCAAATTTTGCTGTTGTAATTATAATGGTGTTTACAATTTGTGCCATTTAAAATTAAGTTCTTTTTTTTTTAATCCTGCTAAATTATTATTTTATGCAAACTTTTATTAAATATTCTTTTTTATATCACAGCTAAATGAAATTTTGATTTTTAAAACTAAAAAACGTAATTAATTTATTTTGAAAAAAAAATGTTTTGCTTAACTCTTTTTTATGTGGATTACGTCATTGGCAATTATTGACTTGAGTTGTGTGAAATAATAAGTTTAGGTAAAAATGCATTAAATTTTTCCATTATTTTATTAAATCACTTTAAATATTCTAAACAAAAACCAATAAAAAATTTTGGTTTTTAAAAGACCTGTAAATTGTAAATTGTATTTAGTTGTAACTGTAATTGTATTTAGTCTTTCATAAAACCTGTAATGAATATCCCTCTGTATATTTATTTAAAATTTAAAAATCAAAAAATATTCTCGATAAATTGGAAATTACACTTCTTATATTTTAACGGGTATTTAACATGTTAAATTTAAATATAGAAATATGAATCGTTTTCTTTCTTTTTTACGCATTTTGGTTAAACCATTTCTTATATGTTTATTCTCTTACATTTTTAGTCATTTATCATAAGAATACTGTCAAAGCCAGACTTAAGATATTGACAGGGTTTCACAGGTTTTTCTACCAATTATAGTAATGTTAATTAAGTGCAATTTTTAATGAATTAAAAGGAAATATTTTAGAAAATATTGCATATAAAATGCAAAGTGCTGAGTGAATTTTTTTTCCTTGTCAGGCATTGTTGTTTTATTCATAATATTTTTTTATTAATATACATAAAAAACAGCCCTGGGTTTATTTAATTAAAAGCTAATCTGAATTAATTTACTTTAAAAAAAGGAGAACGGAAAAACTAACTATCTCATAAAAAAATGGAAAATTGCACTTTTCCATTAAACCCTAGATAAGTAAAAAAAAATCACTTTTTTCAGTTTCTTCTTTCAATAAATTTCCAATGTTAGGCATGGCATTAAAAAAAAACGAAAGCCAATTTTTTTTTTAGAAAATGCTAAAAGCCTCTTTTATATTTGATCAATTGTGCCAAAAACATTAACAATTCTATCGTCGAAACATAATTAATTAAAAAAACATTCTAAACCATTAGAGTTTTACAATTCTTTTTTTGAATAAGTACTTTTTTTATTAGTTAGAAAGAAGGTGATTTCCCGTCGTATGATCATAATGCTGTTGTTAAATACAGAAAAAAAATCGCCCAAAAAAAAAAAAAAAATCTTTTTGGCTTTTTATTTATAATGTAATAATACTCTTTACTTATAAATGGCCTTGGAATCAATTGTGTAGCCGCAAGATAGTACCACAAAATCCAAATCCAAGAACATTTTGCCATTTTTTTTTTCTCCTCTCTCTCGCTTTGCTTTCACCGCTTTTTTTTTTTTTTTTTTCCGTTATAAAATGAAACATATTTAAGAAGCAAGTGAAAATGACTGCAATTTTTTTTCTTTTAAAAAAGATAAACAAAGCCGTTCGAATTATATGTTTCAGAATTTTTTTTTTCTCTTCTATTCTTTGAAAAAAAAAGTGCAATAATACAACAGAAAAATTCTCTTACAGAATAACACCTTCTCAATTTCTTTTAGTTGAGAGAAACTAAACACAGAGCTAAATAAAAAACGCTAATTTTAATATGTAAAAGGAAAGGCTGTTTTTATCCTATAATTATTTATTATTATGTACAGCATCATACAAATTATTGCTGTTGTAATTATAATGGGGTTTACAATTTGTGGCATTTAAAATTAAGTTTTTTTTTTAATCCTGCTAAATTATTATTTTATGCAAACTTTTATTAAATATTCTTTTTACAGCACAGCTAAATGAAGTTTTCTTTCTAATACTAAAAATGTAATTAATTTACTTTTAAAAAAATGTTTTGCTTAAATCTTTTTATGTGGATTACGTCATAGACAATTATTGACGTGAGTTGTACAAAAATAATAAGTTTAGGCAAAACTGCATGAAATTTTAATATTATTTTGTTAAATCACTTCAAAAATTCTAAACAAAAACTGATAAAAATATTATGTCTTTAAAAAGGCCTAAATTGTAAACTAGTGATTATTTGTGACTGTAATTGTATTTAGTCTTTAATAAGACCCGTATTGAGTATAGCCCCAAGATTTATTTTTTACAAATCAAAAAATATTCTAGATCAATTGGAAATTACACTTCTTATATTTTTTCACGTACTACATTTAAAAGGTTCTATTTTTAAATGTAGTACGTGAACTACTTTTAGAAAATACTTTCCTATAAATCACTTCCTTTCTTTTTTATAAATTTGGATTAAAACATTTCTCTATGTATACATACATTTATACGACTTACGTGTATTTATACGTGTATTACATTTATACACACGAAGATATCGAATATCTTCTATCAGATTTGAGTGGCAGGTTGTTCTCATTAGTACAAAACACTAATTGCAAGTAATATAGCAATCCACAATACAGTTCTTGTCTGACGTCAAATTTGTATGATGGGTTGTTATTATGTACTTGTCAAAGAATAAACATTCCTCTCCTGGGAATAAAATGCCAAAACTCTTCTCGTGAGAAAAAAAATGCTACAGATCCAGCCCGTCCTTAAAGAAAGATTTATCAACTTTGAATTCTTTCCCGTTGGCTATATAGTTCATTTCAAAAGCATAGTGGACCTTTTACTATTTACAGAAACTATAATCACAACACAGAAGAATTAAATGTTAAAAAAATTAATAGCGCCAGTGAAAATATTAAAGTAATATAAATAAAGTGCAAATTTTTTAATGAAAATATTGAATAAGAAAATAAGAAAATATAGTATATCAAATACAAAGTGTGAGTGATTTTTTTCCTTGGCAGGCTGTGTTGTTTTATTCATAATGTTCTTTTTACTAATATACATAAAAAACAGCCCTGGGCTTATTTAATTAAAGCTAATCTGAATTAATTTACTTTAAAAGAAGGCGAACGGAAAAAAGTGACTATCTCATAAAAAAAAATGGAAAATTGCACTTTTCCATTAAACCCAAGATAACATTAAAAAAATCATCTTTTTCAGGTTCTTCTTTCAACAAATTTCCAAAGTTAGGCAAAGCATTAAAAAAAAATAGAAAGTTAACCCAGTTTTTTTTTTTTTTTTTTGGAAAGTGCTAAAAGCCTCTTTTTCTATTTGATCAATTGTGCCAAAATCATTAACAATTCTATCGTCGAAAAACAATTAATTAAAAAAACATTCTAAACCATTAGAGTTTTACAATTCTTTTTCTGAATAAGTACTTTTTTTATTAGTTAGAAAGAAGGTGATTTCCCGTCGTATGATCATAATGCTGTTGTTAAATACCGAAAGAAAATCGCCCAAAAGAAAAAAAAAACTCTTTTTGGCTTTTTATTTATAATGTAATAATACTCTTTACTTATAAATGGCCTTGGAATCAATTGTGTAGCCGCAAGATAGTACAAAATCCAAATCCAAGAACATTTTGCCATTTTTTTTTTTCTCCTCTCTCTCCCTTTGCTTTCACCACTTTTTTTTTTCGTTATAAAAAGTGAAACATATTTAAGAAGCAAGTGAAAATGACTACAATTTTTCTTTTAAAAAAAAGATAAACAAAGCCGTTCGAATTATATGTTTCAGAATTTTTTTTTCTCTTCTATTCTTTGAAAAAAAAAGTGCAATAATCCAACGGAAAAAAATCTTAAAGAATAACACCTTCTCAATTTCTTTTTCGCTGTGAGAAACTAAACACCGAGTTAAAAAGAAGTCGCTAATTTGAATATGTAAAAGGAAAGGCGGTTTTTATCGCTATAATTATTTATTATTATGTACAACATCATATAAATTATTGCTGTTGTAATTATAATGGTATTTTCAATTTGTGCCATTTAAAATTAAGTTTTTTTTTTTTAATCCTGCTAAATTATTATTTTATGCAAACTTTTATTAAATATTCTCTTATGGCACAGCTAAATGAAGTTTTACTTTTTAAAGCTAAAAATTGTAATTAACTTATTTTTTAAAAAAATGTTTTCATTAGCCTTTTTTATGTGGATTACGCCATAGACAATTATTGACTTGAGTTGTGCAAAATAATAAGTTTAGCTAAAAATGCATTAAATTTTTAATGTTATTTTATTAAAGTCACTTCAAATATTCTAAACAAAAACTAATAAAAAAATTTAGGTCTTTAAAAATTGCCTAAATTATAAACTAGTATTTAGTTGTAATTGTAATTAGTCTTTAATAAGACTTGTATTGAATATCTCTCTGTATATATATTTTTTGAAAAATCTAAAAATATTCTCAAACAATTGTAAATTACACTTCTTATGCTTTCCTGGGTAGTTCATATACTACATTTAAATGGAGAAATATAAATCATTTACTTTCTTTTTATGAAATTTGGTTAACAAATTTCTCTGTGTTTACTTAAATTTTAAGTCATTTATCATTAGATTACTCTCAAAGCTAGACTTAAGACATTGAAAGTGTTTCACAGGCTTTTCTACCAATTATAGCAAACTAGAGAATGATAAGATTTCTCCAAAATAGATAAATGATATATTATTTCTTAGATAGCTCAATTAATTTGATATCCACCTTAATACCAGAAAAAAAGCCATCATGTATGCCAAATGTAAATGAAATTAGTCAGCCACATTATTTTTATCAAAATGTTTTTCATCTCTATTTTATAAGTATTTTTCTATATTGTTTTTATTAAATACTCTCTAAATTTAAAAGTAAAATTCAATCTACTATTAAGATACCTACTACATTTCAGATATTACAAAGATGCGTCTGTTACTACATTTCAGATATTACAGAGATACCTCTGATACTACATTTCAGATATTAGAATGATACCTCTGATACTACATTTCAGATATTAGAAAGATACCACAAAGATACTTCTGATACTACATTTCAGATATTACAAAGATACTTCCGATACTATATTTCAGATACCACAAAGATACTTCTAACACTACTTATATCTTTTACATGCAGATTGGAGTACCTGTTTTCACAGTTTAAAATCATACAACAGAGCTAGAAAATTTCATTATTAATTGTAATTGGAAAGGATTTTTCAATCATACAAACTAAAACTAAACTTTTCCAATGCAAAAATATTTCAACAGCAGAAAAATAACGAATTATTTAAAAAAGCAGAGATTCATAACTAATTTAAGAACGATTAAAATTTCCAAATTATACTTTCTTTTTTCCTTATTTTATATGACCATTTTCTGCCATCAATTTATGAATAATTTGTGACATAGAAATAAAAAAAGTCACCAGCAAAATATATATACATACTGATTTAATACACTATCACTACACAGATATCTCTACATTGGTAAGAAATAATTGACACAAAAATACCGCAAGAAGTTCTGAAACATCACTTTTTTATTTCAATCAAACTGCAGTTCTATTTCTTAGAAATCCACAGAGAAAACACTCGGTATACATTTACCTTCCCTGTTTTCATTTACTGTCTATTCGTTTAATGTTTCTAACAAATTTCCTCTGGGACTTGAGACATCCTTTCGAAAAGCCTATTATTTCACCCTGAAGGGTCTTGTTGTTGTAAAAGATCAAGGGAGTCAAATCCCCCCATAAGATTCCATTAGGGGGACCGAGAGAGCTGATTGGAAAATATCCGATCACGTGAACTATCAGTATCCCTCCCCTCCCCTTTACCATCATGGATGAGAGTTAATCCGATCTGGCAATGTTAATCCGCCCATGGTGGGATTTCCCGGCTCCTCCAGTTAAGAATCATTCAATCTTGCAGGAAGTTTTATTCGTTTTCGTGGCAAGAATTGAAGAAGTTGTTGTTGTCCGTGGAACGAGAGTGTTGGTGGACTCGCTCATGCGTGGTAAATTAATGGCGGCTAAGAAGAACTGGATGTCACAAATTGTCTTTAATGGTTGGTTTCAAATATAGATATCCAATTTTCCCGTAATCGTAAATACAAGAGGTTTTATAGTAGTGGATATACTAAGTTTGGTATAGTTGATTATATGTTATTGAAGATTAGCTATCTTTGGGTTATCTTCATACGTATTTGTTGAAACTAATTCGTTTGCCGAATGCAATTTAGATGCATTGTTATAATTGTAAATAAGTAAGTACTATGCAAAAGTACAGAATTTAAAAAATAATTAGATTCCTTCACTATCTTACTTGTAGCATTTACTACTTAAATATCATTCAACAAAATATGTTATAAATAATATATTAAATTAACATGCGTAATACATTGCAATTTTATTCGTAAATGTTGCTACATTGTTAAAAAAAATGGCACGCTATAGTGCAGAAACGATTGCATTTAGAAATCTAATAGGTGCGCTTTAAAGTTTAATATTTAAATAAATGTAATTTAATAATGATTCTTCACCTTCTCCAATTAAGAATCCTAGAAAATTTATTCTTTTTCATGGCGAGAATTGATGTTTTCCTGATTCATAAGCTAGGTGCTTTGAGATTTGCCTTGTTCGATTGCTAATGATAGGCTCATTTATGCTCTGTCATTTGATGGAAGGCCTTGATAGAGGTGAATGTCGAAATTTACATCGTTAATTAATGATATCCAATGCAGTAGTTATCCAATTTTCCCAGATGTTTTGCTGCAGATGAGATACAATTAAGGATTCTGCTCATTCTAAGAAGGGAGTCGTTGACGGATGACTATCTTTGCTTTTGAAATTGGTTATTCTTTGTACATAGAATCCTATTAGACGTGTTGTTATAGTTCAATTATATTATTTATGTTATATTATAAATGTGTTATTATAGTCCTCAACACAATCATATATATATGTAATTTATTGAGGATTAACAGGGAGAAAATGTAACAAATTGTAGATATATACTTAAAGTATGCATATTACTGCATAAGTATACTGTGTAGAAAAATTGTTTATACGCATTAAAGTTTTTAAATAAATATATTAAGTTTTTTATTTATAATTTTTATGAATATATTTTATTAATAGAAAAATCTAAAACTATAATGAAATAAATTTTTAACGAATATATTATTAAAACAACAATTTTTCTTATATCTATCTAATGTTCATCTTTCTGACTCCATCATTAAAACATATTGTATTGCTTTTACCAATATTGTAAGTTCGCTCCTCTACTATTCTAGAAAAAAAATTTTTTTTTTATCATTTTATCCTTTATTCATCTTTATATTTATTTATTGAAATAAAAAAATTTATGTACACAATTTTTTAAATTTCAGTTGTAAGTTTCAACATATTACGATTATCCATGTATGTTAAGTATTGTAAAATCTCGACCTATACTAGACATATAATGACTCTATTTACAAAAAAAAAGAAAATTAAAGATATCACTTTGATTCATAAGTGCAATTTCACCAAAAACGGAGATTTGATTCTTGAGTCTACGGGGAACCTAACGGAATCTGTCTGCTGCAGACCTTAATTATCACACGAAACCCCAAGGAACTCACTTTATAAGCAGGTGGAATTTCTGGCCTGTTCAATCACTTTCAGAAAAATAGAAAAACAATACTTCATGTCAACTCGTCACAGAACATCCTCTTCTTCTCCATAAAACTTCCCTTTAAGGAAATTCGTCAAGAGAGGGGGATCAGCTTCCCACAATTCTCATTAGAGTCGAATGGTCTATCACCAGTCACGATGTAACAACTTATGGCGTAGTCCATATTCCATCTGTAAATGTTTCGACCTGAAGGTCGTGAGACCTGGGTCTCGTTATCCATGACACTGAATATCTACTATCAAATTTGAGTGGCAAGTTGTTCTCATTAGTACAAAAACACTAATTGTATGTAATATAAATATCCACGATACTCCTTATCTGCTGTCATATTTGAGTGATAAGTTGTTACCATTCACTTGTTAAAGAATATACATTCCTTTCTCCTGTGAACAGAAATGTTTGTCTTCCCTTGGAAAAAAATGCTACACTATATGTAAATTTTATCATTAAAATAAGATTATTTCTAATAAAAACAATCACAACTTTTATTTTAAATTATATATTTGCGCAGTGCAATGAAAGATTTTCTCAATCTATTGTTTTCATACCTACGTAATTTAAACTTCTTTTCACTTTTCATTTATTATAACGTTTCATTAAATCTCTACTACAAGGATAACAACTTAAAATATTCAATACTACAAAATAATTCAATGCACGCAATAGCATATCCGTTACTCTGTTAAATAAAAACCATTCCTTACCCATAAAGCCATTTACTAACATAAAATCGTCAGTTACCAGCACAATATACGGAGTCTCAACAAATCAATAACTTTAAAAATCAAAAATAAAAGCAAAGTAAAAATTATCTCCCCCAGATCTCTTATAACCCTCAGATCCCCGGTCATAATAATAATGACAAGCTAACGAGCTGAAAGCTATTAGAGCTCTTAATTTCAGTATTTAATCACATCGATGCTATCGACAGGGCTTAATTTCTCAACCGTCCTAATAGCTAATATCCAGAAAGTGTCCCAACTAGAACGAAGAAAGGAAAAGGGAAAAAATGGCTGCCGGTCTTAACGGCAAACGAATGTAGAAGGCATAATCCTGTTTAATATTATTAGCTTCTTCAAGGATTCAGCGATTCAGCCGAAATATGCTGTGTGCGAGAAATGCAAAATTGTCCCCATTAGGCGCATTATTCGATTAACGGCGAAGATTGAGGAAGGCGCACATAAATTGAATTTATACGCGCGTTTTCTTTATTTCTGCCCATGGCCTTAACTCCATTGCTTTCTTGGCTGGCTTTGGCGATTCGCGCTCTCCAGAAATATACGCCAGCGATAACTTATTGGCGCAGGTAAGTGAATTAGAAAGCTTTATTATCATTATTATTACTCCGTAGTTTTATTTCGGGATGGGGGAAAAAAGAACTCATAAAGTGAAATTGTAATTTTGGTTCCAATGTAACGCTAGTGTATCGTGCAGGTACTGAAACATATTAACTATCAATGTTGTTTTTGTATACAGTTAATTAACTATTCTATTATGCTTGCTGCAGTGTGATGTAGAAAAGAAGATTTAGTTTGTTTAATATTTTGTAACACTTATAAATATATTTAATATAATTCGTGTATTTATCCAAGGATTGTAGTTTTCAACTTATTGATCCCCAATTACTAAACTAAAATTAATGGTGCAAGTTCTTCTAAGTTTTTAAATCAAAAATGTTTCCAACCGGTAGAATATCTAATGGGGCCTGATGTCCGACTAGCGCTCTGGCACTCTTTCTTCAGGTTCGAGTTCCGACTTGGTTTGGTGCTCTACGCTTATTTTGTTCATACTTTAGATTAATTAGACCGGGTCTTACAGTTTAACTTGGATTCCGAGCCACTATCAAGCATCCATGCTACCGCTAGGATTCGAACCTGAAGTTTGTGGTACCAAGGCCAGAGCGCTAGCCAATTGGCAATCAGGCTGCTCGAGTTCCGACGGTGTTATGGATGTTTGTAGTGGTTTAGAACCCACTTTAAACCGTAGATCCTGCTATAATATGACTGTAGAGCATTGGACGCAAAGCTGACAACCTCCTGCAGGCTGTTGTAACTCCTGTCTCAAATCTTCAGACGGTCTTCGCCCACCATAGGGCTACTGCGTCAATAAAAAAGAGGAATTTTTTGTACTTAAATTTCAAACAATTTTTTTTTTTGTTATTCAAGAAGTTATATAAAATATTGCTTTATATCACTTTAGTGTCAAAGTTCACTTCGAAAATAGTTCCTCGCTAATTTTTTGGAGCATTTTATTTAAATCCTATTTTTCTAAATCAAAAATGAATCAGTATAATCTACTATTACTACCACACCACTGTGCCTAGAGCTGAGTTGCCACTATACAGTCTGGGAATGATGTGGGTGAGAAGTCTGACTGGGCTCCGTGGCGCTCTACTGTCATATGAAACCGGGACCTACAGGGCTTAAAGTGGATTCGAATCACTAAAATCATCCATGGCACCGCTGGGACTCGAGCACGAAACCTGTGCCACCGAAATCATTATAATCTAGAAGCTATTATTAAAACTCCAATCATGTTACTGCAATTCATTCCATTATGTAATGACGGCAGGTCATTAACCAACAATGATAGATTTCAAATATATATATTAGTGGTTCAAATTGTTAACATAAGTTGTTTCAACCAAAAGAATTTCGTATCTAATCAACAAGGATCGTATGGATGTAAAATTATGAATATATTAAAAGAATTATGCCAATAGTTCTACAACAATTATGATTATACTATGCTTCTTACATATTTTGCAATGTTAAGTTACACAATAATATTTTCTTATCTTTATAATAAAATTTGTCTAGGCAATTTTTACACCTTTTACCTTAATGGTCACTTACAATCCCAATATTTGCATTTAAATTGATGTGTCCCAGTTTCCAATAAGAGAAATAAAAAAAAAAAAAATTTATTTTGGTGAAAAACAAAAGATATGCAGAAAATATTTTTTAAGAAAATGCTACAAAATCTTCCATATTATTATTGTTAACCAACAATGATAGATTTCAAATATATATTAGTGGTTCAAGTTGTTAACGTAAGTATTTTCAACCAAAAGAATTTTGCATTTAATAAACAAGGATCATATGGATGTAATATTATGAATATATTTAAAAACATTATACCAAACAGTTCTATAACAAACATGATTAAACTGAATTTTGTATATATATTGTAATATTAAGTTATATAATAATTTTTTTTTTTTTTTTTTTTTTAAACACAACTTGTCTAAGCAATTTTTACGCCTTTTACCTTAATGCTCACTTACAATACAAATATTTTGTGCATATATATATTGTAATATTAAGTTATATAATGATATTTTCTTTCTTATCTTTAAAATAAAATTTGTCAAGGCCAGGAGGGGCCAACCCGCGGCCAGCCTTGAACATTTTTCCGGCCCATGAAATTTTTCACACTTTTACAAAATTGTATATTTATTTTATAATGGCCAAAGTAGTGAAAACCAATGTATTAAAAATACATTATGTGTGCATCCATATATTTAAAAATTAACTGTTGAAATTAAGAGAAAAATTTACCTTTGATTTAAAATAATATTTTTGCGAATATATAACAGATATTACCTGTTTTATTTAGGAGTTTACACAATAATTAAATTATATTCTGCGAACTCATGATGAGCTCGCATCTTGGAACATCTAATAGAACAGGTTGTACTATGAATATAAAAATGTCTATAGTGGGTCTAGATCTAATATGTGTATATATGATTTTATATGCTGCCCTCAGAGTTGTGATGCATTTCCAAAGTGGCCAGCAAGATCATTTGGATTGGACACCTCTGGTCTTGGCAATTTTTACACCTTTTACCTAAATGGTCACTTACAGACTAACAATCCAAATATTTGCATTAAACTCGATGTTTCCCTGTTTCCATTTCCGTTCTATGCTTAGAAATCATTAGCGATAAGTGCAATCATAATACCATGTTATTTAATATTGATTCATATGTAATGAATTTCAAACAATTATACAGTTACAACATATATCCACACCAATGGATCATGTTAAGATTCTTGTTTTCAAGAAATTCACAATTATGGTACAATAAAGTTCTAAGAATATTTGCAATAATCCGTCGTATGAGGAATGGATTTCTCAAATTCTCAGTAGGTTAGGTTTAGGGATTGCAATAGACCAAAAGTTCAATACCTTTATTCGGTATTTTTAGATCTTAATACCGGGATACCGGTTTTAATACCGGTAGAAGAAATTTTAGTAAAAGAAAACACAGGTTTTTTTTTTTTTTTTTTGTTTTTTTATTTGCCAGGTTTATTAGAGAATGTAAATATCACAAAAAACACTCGAAATGGCAAACAATCTATTGCTGTCATTTTACTAATTTTATCCACATTATCTTTTTTTTTTTTTTTTTTTTTTCAAAAAAATCTAAAATCCCTGATGGCTTGGGCTTAGAAACTGTGCTTAAGTTTGTATCTTCAAAGCAATTAGATTCTTTCCTCTTTAATAAATTTGTATCATGTTTCGTTTTTAAATGTGTATGGAGTCCGCTTGCACTTCCTCCATTCAATTTGATAAACCTTGAACATTTTTTACATTGTGCCACCATATTATTTTCATCATATAAATAATGAAACCAAACCGAAGTATTATAAACTGATTTTTTATGTTCTTTAAAGTTATTCTTATTCATTATTATGGGGTATTATTTATGAGTATATATATAATAAATCTGAAAAATAGTTGGAACTCTAAAGTATGATATGCAAATACAATATGAATAACAGACTCACCCATTTAAAAAAATATCGAAAAATTACACTTTTTCATAACTACAACCTTGTTTTCACAGATAAGAATTCTGAATAATAATTCACAGATAAGAATAAGAATTTCACAGATAAGAATACTAAATTTCTAGTAAATACCGAAAACCGGTACTTAAACTTGTGAATACCGGTATTACAAAATTGTACAAATGGCTCGAAATACCGGTATTGCAATCCCTAGTTCGGTTCCGATTAAATAATATTGTAATTCTTTTAACAGAATGAAATTTATAGTAACTTTATTTAAATTACTATATTTATGTATAAATTCAGACTTACTTGTATCCTAATCGAATGCATGCAACTTGAATTGATGATTGTAAATATTATCTAATAGATGTGCACTTTAACTTCAAATGGTCCACCTCTGGCGCTCGGTTACCACAGGTTTCGGGTTCGAGTCCCGGCGGTGCCATGGATGTTTGTAGTGGTTCGGAATCCACGTTAAACTGTATGTCCCGGTCTGTTTGCCTACAGTGTGCACAAGATGACAGTAGAGCGACAAACCAAACTAACAAATCAAATGGTCCACTGAGCTGAAATAATGTTCCACTACACTATCACACTGAGTTGTTGATTGCAATTCAGAAATTATTAAGATAAGAAAATTAAAGTAAATTTTATTTTGAAACTTCAAAAACACAATAAATAACTTGATTCGACAAGCTTTTCACTTCTCTTGTCAAATGTTTTCTTCAAGCAACAATTACGCTTCGCATTTCATCACAAAGATTAAAGTATTCTTTTAAGAATTCTTTTCTTAATTTTTTGCTAGATGTCGCTGTGAAATGTAAGAACGGTGTGAAACAGGGAATTGTTCATTACTAAGGATAATTTGTCTGAAAATTAGAGACAATTTACCTTATAAAAAATATGTTGTATAATTCAGGAACATTGAAACATAATTTTTTTTATTATTTGTTCATCATAATTTTTTTATTTTTTTCATTTGTTCATCATTCTATTTTTTTTTATTTGTTCAAATATTTATTATTTGTTCATCATTACATAAATATTAAGAAGAGCATTCATTACTGGCGAGTAATGAAAACTGACAGTGAACAACAATAAAATTTAAAAATCGATGTAAAAGTTGATATTTGTCATTAAAAATTAATTATTTAATATATGATCTCATTATTTCCATTTAAATAAAATTAGATTACATGAATGTAATAAATGTACAAATAACATTGTTGTTGTTGTTGTTGTTTTTTTTTTTTGGGGGGGTCATTTTTTAAACATTTCCTCTTATTTACTCTTATTGTATATTTTAATATTTTTTCAAACATTTTTATCCTTTAAATCTATTGGGAGATGTAATTGTTGCCAAAATTTGTCAGAACTATTCATTTTCTGAGAATATTTTTCAAAAGATAAAATTATCAATTTGTGACTATATCAATCACTATTATTATTATTATTATTAATGGTGGGTATGTTGATCAGAAATTACTCGTTATAGTAGGAATTGTAGAAGATTCAGCATTATTCAAGATGTAACGGATGCATAAAAATGTTTGTAGAGTAGGTATAACGATGCATTTATTCTGTCATCCTTAATGTGATGGAATTCAATTAATTAACTATCTCATTTTCAACTACATAAACCCTCTAGGTGCCAGGAACTAATTAACTATATGTAAATATGTATATATATATTCTTTTTGTACGACTACAATTTACAGATTTAGTTATTACGTTAACTCCTATTACCCTTCAGTTCTACATTTCCTCACAACAATCTTCTTAAATTTCTATAATTTATCGCTGCTTTAGCATTTCTCCTCATGAACTCTCTCCAAATCTTCATTTCTCATGCTCTCCAAGATACAAACCAGACCAATTTAATGTTCTGTTTTTGATTTCCTTCGCTATTATTGCCAGACACTTTACAACTTTCGCAGCTCTTGGGCGTGTACTTTTCTCTACCTCACTCGTTGCTTCCTAGAACCCCAACTTTTAAATTTCTTTTATATTGTTAATAAAAGAATGTCAAAAGATTAATGGCATTTCATTTATCGGCAAAATCCCCTTAGCATCCCCTCGACAACATTCAAAAGGAGCTTAGGACAACATTCAGAAACACCGCCGTTACTCATTTAGCACTACATTCATTTAATACGTGTAGCTTGAAGATATGCTACGGACGTGAGTAATACTACCCCCACAACGCTCTACGATCATATTAGACCAGGACTACAGTTTAAAGTGGATTCCGAACCACTACAAACATCCATGGCACCGCCGGTGGCTCGAACCAGAGCGAGAGCGGTAGCCACTCGGCCATGAGGCCACTGCATTAATATTTTAAATTATTTGGGAGATTTTTTTTTTTTTTTGTATTATAGTGTAATAATCGATTGATGTTTAATTCTATCTACTTTTCTTAGTTTATTAATACTCTTAGCTTCCCAATACAAAGCACTGATTTATCTCTATAGAAATTAAACATGCATTATTTAATTGCAAACCGTGAAACAAAAAAACCTGTTTGCATCATAGCATTTAATTATTTATCTCTATGTGGGATGTGAAATTTCGTTAAGGTTTAACTCATTAAAACATACTGGTAAAAAAAAATCCGTGTCTTTTCTGGGTGTAATTTAAATTAACTACAGTGATTACTACTATCACTGTTCTTTACGAACTCTAATTAGCAATTTTAAGTTCTTTCTCTATTAATGATGGCTAAAAATGTTTACAAGTTTCTGAATTTTAAGCATATAACTATTTTAAAAGAGAGGCCCAACGTAATTAACCTAACATTTCCCTAATTACTGGCTTAAATTTCTAACTAATTACTTAACAAGGAATAATCTTCATGCAGTCGAGAGTGTTAATAATAAACTTTTAGGTATTCTGTATTGAATCGGGGGGGCATCTTTAGTGATGTTAAATGCAATAAATTATTCCATTAAGAAAATGACCTGCATAGAATGAAGTGATCTATTAATGAACGTAGAAGGTCAAGTTAATGAATGCGATAAATAAGGAGAGAAGATTAACCGATTAATTGCATCGCGTAATTAATTAATTGGAAAAAAATTTTTTTTATTAAAATTTGACAGTATATTATTATTTTTGAAAGCGTACTTTATTTAAATATATTTCAAATTATTTAGGTTCAGATATATCAATAATGCTTACGCTCGGTGACACAGGTTTCGAGTTCAAGTCCTGGTAGTTCCATGGATGTTTGTAATGGTTTGGAATCCACTTTAAACTGTAGGTCCCAGTCTGTTTAGCCCTCATGTGCACAAGATGACCGTAGAGCGACAAACCAACCAACTAGATATATAAAAATAAATAATTGACAGGATGTTAATTTCAACATACAGAAACGTTGTGTTGTTCTAGAAAAGATCTAATTAACGGGTGCCTAGTAACGTAATGTGTAGTAATAGTAATGTGCAGATTATCTAGGTAATGTACACATTAACTAAGAGTAACCCTTTAAAGTGCTGAAAATTGTTTCATTTCTCAAATTACCTAGATAATCTGCACATTACCTAGATAATCTGTAAAATAACTGATGTCTGCATTTTGAGTAGCATATATATTATTGAATCGGGTTGAATCGGGTTCACCATGAGAATCCAATCGGGTTCAAATTCATGAGAATCCAATGGGGTTCAAATCATGAGAATCCAATGGGGTTCAAATCCATGGGAATCCAAACCATCCTAAAGTTCTACGGCTAAACTTCCACTGAGTAACGGTTTTGACCAGTATGAGAAGTGACAAAAAGAGAAAAAAAAAACTTGTTCAACAGTTTTTATCTCTTCAAATGCTAGAATTAAATAAAAGTAAATCATCAAACAGGGATATTTTTTAATTTATTGATACGTTTTATCTTCCCATTACAAAGCACTGATTTATCTCTTTAGAAATTAAATATGTATTATTTAATGAGAAACATGAAAAAAATCTGTTTGCTTCATAGCATTTAATCATTTATTTTTATGTAGAATTTGAAATTTCGTTAGAGGTTAAACTCATTAAAACATACTGAAAATAAAAAAGGAAATCCGTGCCTTTTCTGGGTGTAATTTAAATTAATTACAGTGATGTTAATCACTGTTCTTTACGAACTCTAATTAGCAATTTTAAGTTCTTTCTCTATTAATGATGGCCAAAAATGTTTACAAGTTTCGAATTTTAAGCATATAACTATTTTAAAAGAGAGGCCCCAACGTAATTAACCTAACATTTCCTAATTACTGGCTTAAATTTCTAACTAATTACTTAACAAGGAATAATCTTTATGCAGTAGGGAGTGTTAATAATAAACTTTTAGGTATTTTGTATTGAATCGGGGTTTTCCGAGGCATCTTTATAGTGATGTTAAATGCAATAATTTATTCCATTAAGAAAATGACCTGGATAGAATGAAGTGATCTATTAATGAAAGTAGAAGGTCAACTTAGTGAATGCGATAAATAGGGAGAAAAGATTAACCGATTAATTGACATCGGGGATTAATTAATTGGAAAGATTTGCTATTAAAATTTGACAGGATGTTTTTATTTTTTAAAGTGTACTTTATTTAAATATACTTCAAATAGGTATATAAATATTTAGGTTTAGGTATATAAATATTTTCTTGCGTTCGGTGCCACAGGTTCGAGTCGCGGTCGAACCTGTGGCACATGTTGGTGGTGACATGGATGTTTATAGTCTTGCCGCTAGTCACTCAGCCATCAGGCCTCGATAATAAGTCTAATATTGTAAAAAAAGTTCACAAATTTATTTTGTCGGAGAACCTTGAACTAAAAGTTATTCTTTTTTCAATGGCGTAACAGCCCCAGTGGAACAAGACCGTCTGCCTACTGGTAGATTCCAAAACGTGAGATATTACTTTTTACAGGGTAGGATTGTCAACCCTAAGCCAACAGTCATATTAGAGCAGGATTTACTGATTAAAATGGATTCCGAGCCTCTACAAGCACCGCTGGGACTCGAACCCGAAATTTATGGTTTGAACGCCAGACCGCTAGTCACGCCGCTATCAGGCCCTCTTCTAATCATTTTGAAGATGAAATAAAATCCGATTTCTATTTATCATTTCTTATATATATTCTTCTTCATTGCCGCAGCAGCAGTCCCATGGTGAGTCAAGGCCATCTGCCTATGGGCAGATTTCGAGACTGAGATGTTTTTCTTTTATGGGGTAGGTTGTCAGCCATATGCCCAAAGCTCTACAGTTTAAAGAGGATCTGAACCACTACAATCATGCACTCCCGGGATTTGAACTAGAAACCTGTGGCACCTAGCCAATATATAATAATCATTTAATAATAATTATAATCGTGTAATCCTCGCATCATTACAAATTTAAAAATTGAAACCATGTATTCTTTTAATTTTTCAGAAGAAATATAAGAAAGATGATCTAATGTTTTATCCCCAAGGTAAATAAATCCAAGTTTCCAGCTTTTGTTTCAAATCCAAGGTTTTGTTACAAAAAATTAAAATTAGTCTTAGATTTAATTATCAAGCTTCAATAAAAGAGTAGATTATTTATTAATTATCAAGCTTCAAAATTATCAAAAAATAGCAAGCTTCAATGTATTTCGATTGTCCAAATTTTGTTTTCCGATACCAGACATTTTGGCCTAAGGATATTTAACACTTAAAATGGCAGATAGCGCATTGCCCAGTGAGTATGCTGCAATACGTCTACGTTTTTCCACAATATTTTGTGAACTAAATGTAAAAATTGCGCTTTCAGATGCTCGTATTCGCCTTTATTTTATTTGAAAGAAAATTAATTAATCTTTAAAAATCTTTGAACGTGTTATTTACAATGAACAAAAATTATTAATTAATTATAAATATTGAAACTGATGTAAATATTTAAATAATTTTTTTAAATAAATTTTGATCCATCCTTGATGAATTTTCTTAATTTTATCTCCAAAACTAATCCATGCCTTTGTTACAAATTTAAGAAAACTACGAGTTTTGCAACTTTTACCTTTAGGAAAATAAGTATAATGGTCTCATGTGATAGAAAATAATATGAAAATCAATTCTTTTTGTATTTTTGGAAAATAGAAAAAAATTCTTAAAAATGTAAAACTATATTTAAATATGTCACATACATAGAAAATCACTTCAAGTATAAAATGTATTATAATAGTAAAATATAAGGCTTAAGTAATAGCCTTGATAGAAGTTTTGATGTAAAACTTATAAAAAGTTTTTGAACTCAATTCCACCTTATTTTTTTGCCTTTTTTTAGTATATAATATAATTTTACTAGTTTCGTAAGAAAGTGCCTTTAAGGATTTTCCAGAATAATGAAAGATTGTAACAAAGATTATCACCCGTTCAATATTTGGACATAAAACTTGCACTATTACTAATATATATTTTAATTAGTTTTCGTATCAATTTAATATTCTAAGTTATTTTCTGTTTTTTATGAAAATATTTCTTCGATAACAGCAAAACACTCTAATTTGTTCTTAAAACAAGATAGTGTTAACTTGTCCAGACACTGTTCACCAGAACTGGAAGAAATTTAATTAAAATTTAAAAAATATAATATGTAAAGATTTTGAACTGATATCATCATAACTTACATTACAAAAAGATTTAATAAAAGGGATTAATTTTTATTTTATTACAATAGTCCAATTTATTACACTCCTTTGTGAGGAGAGACGCCAAACTATTGCCAATAATTAATAAGAAAAAGAAATAATAATGAAAAAGTGCATGAAAATGGAATTATAATCAGAAGATTAAAATGTATATTCATTGATTTTTCCTTAACTATTAATAAATATTAACTATGCCTTATATTTTTTTTTAATCCAATTAAAAATATATAAGGCATTAGTTATTATTTTTCCCATGTCTGAAATTTATGGTCTGAGTATTCAAGACACAAAAACTACAGGATTTTTAGTCATTGCATTTTCAATCTATATATTGAATGAAGAATTTCATCACTCTGCATAGTATTATAATTTTTGTATTAATTATTCTCACATTTTAAAAATCATTTGAATAGAAAATTTCATTAAAAACAAAAATGTTTTGGCAGATTTCATAAGAAAATGTTTCTATTTTAAGTATATATTAATAAATCATTTAACAGATGAGATATTTTATGAGAACATTTGGATATTTTATTTTATATGAACTTTTTTAAAAATTATTGTTGCACGTTCTCTATTTGAATCCTGGTAATATATCCCACTCCTGGATATTTCGCACACATATTTTTTTTTTTTTAAATTTATTAAACATTTAATAAGTTTCTAAATTATGTCGTACTACTTCCAGTATAGCATATAGCTGTTCAGTATAGCTGTATTACAAAGAGATCTCAGCTTCACATCCTGGATGTTGTCCAAATTTTTGTATATATCTCTTTGACCAAAACAATTTCCTATAGTTACATATGCCAATATAGAATATTTTTAATTAAATATATTTCATGAAGACTTAATAAAAGTCTTGTACTAGTTAAATATTTCTTATATCTCTACCAGTTTTATAATTTGAATTCATGTTCATTAATTATATAATAAATCTTAAGACAGTTATCAACTGGATTCTAATATCTTCTGTCATGAAATGCCAATGCTAATATGAAGCTTCATTTCCTACCCATTTAGGCATCCACTTAGCGTTCTACGAGGTAAGACAGCTGTGGTGTCTGTTTTAAACTCAAACATTCAAGTACAGTTTAATTTAGATCGTATTAATGGTTATGTTT
>BPLR01021097.1:0-46236 GCA_021605095.1 Caerostris extrusa
ACATAAAATTTAATAGGATATACAATATCTTTTTGTGATCTAGATTTTGTTTTGAATAAAAGTTCCATTTTTGGTTTAGTTTAGAGCACGTAAATGTTGTGTGTTATGTTTGATTAGTTTATGTTACAAGTACTATATAGGGTGCTGAGAATAAGTGTCACAAAAATGCTTGTAAGGGATGAAATAAAAGTACTGTTGTTGTTGTTTCTTATCCCGTTTGGTAGACAACAATATTTAGACAAGGAAGGAGGTGGGGGTTGCGAACCCGCGGCCATTACAATTTTACAAAATATATTTATTTTATAATGGCCAAAGTAGTGAAAATCAATGTATTAAAAATGCATTATTTGTATTATTAAAATACATTATTCCATTTATTCAAAAAAATTAACTATCGAAATTAAGAGAAAAATATCAACTTTGATTTTAAAATAACATTCTAGAGCAATCAAAATATCGCACTAGTAAAATAAATACTTTTTAATGATTTCATTTTTTTTTATTTCGTTTATATTTATATACATTTCATATTTCATTTTTAGTGTTATATATTTCTTTACAATGTGCGTTTTAGTATCATTATTATTATATTATCTATGTTTGTAGTAATATAGTAAACACAGAAGTAATAACTCATTATGTTTCCACTTTTTCACACCAAAAATGTCTACAGTCTGGGTCTAAATCTAATATGAGGGATATATCATTTATATGCGGGCCCACGGAGTTATGATGAATTTCAAAGTGGCCCACAAAATCATTTGGCTTGGCCACTCAATCACATCTTGCTCAGTTTTGTGGCATCGACAATTTTTTTAGAGTACCATCTATCTGTGTAATTTTTTGAAACTTTATCTTTTATCCAATACTAACATTTAAGCATCCAATCAAAATCGTAAATTTATTTATGAATTAAGATGAAAATTTTTTAAGGGGTCTATCCCCATTGGTACTCCGTAATCGGTACGCCAGTTGCCAGGTTGGCCACTCCTGCTTTATACTGTAGATTAGAACCCTTTTATAAGAGATACTGTGATCGTCAAATCTGTTATAATTCTATAAAATCAACAATGATTAACGAAGATCAAAAGTCTCGCTGCTCTGAAATTCCTTCCATTAAAATTTTATTCAGCAGCTCAACTAATTTTTTTATAATAATATTCCTAATAATCCTAATACTTTGCTCAAACGCCTTCCAGATTATGATATTACTCTTCTCATCAATAATAAACGTCCCGTACTTCACTGAACATTTTAACTAAATAATATTTTTATTAGATATCTCTATTAGTTATTTTATTTATCCTATATTTGTATTTAAATTCTAATTTTTTTTTTTTCCTTTTATTCAATTCCTTCTATTAGCTCACACTCTTCCTGTATATATCTTTTTTCAAATCTTCAATCGTTCATAAAATACTTTTTTATTCATCCACTCAAGTTCAAATACATTTTTTTTTTTGAACTTGTAGTGGATGGCACTTGATGTTAATACAATTTATTAATAATTCATTAATTAAATTAAATTAATTAATTTTATTTTTTTAGATTTAAGTTGCATGTATCTACCAATAGATGGCGCCAGATAAACTTAAAAAAATGAATGAAGATTATTTATAATAAACTTTCTACAATATAGGGGGAAAAAATAGGAATTGACTTTAATTTTTTTTTTTTTTATATTACTTGTTATATATCAGAAAGTCACGTGTGTTTATCGAATTAATGATTTTACTTATTAGTGTTTTCTAAATCAAACATGAACATCCTGGTGGGAGATATCTTAGTTCTCCTGAATTAAATCCAGTGAAAGCATTTTCTGAATAGGTCTTTATAATTTAATTCGAAAATAATTTTTTTCTTAAAATAATTTTTTTTTTTTTTATATTACTTGTATATACTGAGAAAGCCATATTTCTCTTACAATATCATCCTCAATGTAATCATCCAGATAGAAGTGCAATATACTCGTTAAAATCAAATTGTTGCGAAGATCAAAAGTTTTCGGCTTTGAAATGAATTCCATCTGGGCAGCAAGTTCAAAGAATTCGTTACATAATTACCAGACTTCAGATACCACATCATATCACGATAACAACACAGCTGAACCTTGGATTCAAAGGGAAAAAAAAAATGACGTCAGTCAAGGACACCACGCAGCGACCTTGGTCTTCAATCTAGAAGAACAACAAGCGATGATGCTTGTTTCAACTTTTCCTTGGTAGCTAGCTAATTTGATTGTATGCTGTTACATTTCGCTACATTGATAACAGGATTTCATTTGAAGGAGGTGCATTCATTTTTGAAAGCGTGTTTAGTTAACAGTGAGTCTCACTGGGTCGGAAGTAAATAGGTTTTTTTTTAATGGATAAAATGAAAGTGGAAAGTGTTTTGGTGGACAGGGGCCAATCGAGGAATCGGTTTGGAATTCGTCAAACAATTTGTGCAATTGCCAAACCCACCTCGTTTGATGTTTGCTACTTACAGAGATGAAAATACTATACAGGTAAGTTTTTATTTTATTTATTTTCCTTTCTTTTATTTTTGTCAAAAATTTTTATGATTTTATGAATGAATGAGGTATAAAAGCGCGTGAGTTTATATTCGTGTGTTGGTGCATTTATGTTTTAATACTATTAAACATATGTTATGTTCAACAGCATTAAATCAATACCTATCTAACTTATATAGTTGAAAGTTTTATATAGATAAAAATAAAGTGGATGAATTAAATTTGAAAAACTTTTTCTTTGTGTTGTTATTTATTATCCCACTTGACCGACAGCAACATTTAGAGCAATCCATGAACCCGTGTGATTTCATGGAGGGAGGGAAAATAGGGGCAGCTTCTGTTGGGATGGAGACCCGTAGGTAGAAGTCTGACTTGGTTCCGTGTCACTGGGCAGTGCATACCGGGGGGACTTTTAGAGAGACTACTCCGCATTTGCGTGTCGTATGGGAGAAAATCCGGAAATTTCCATTTGTCCGAATCACGAGGCAAGAGACTGAACATCCCAAATGCCATCGATTCTCCTCGTTTATTTAAACAGTGTCTACAACAAAGCCGCCAGCGGATGGAACTTCCACCCTAATGCTCACCAGCGGCGCACGTTGTCACTGAGATACGAGTGGGGCGGTTTTTTTTTTTTAATACATAATACTTTGACAAAGAACTTTTGATTCTGTTGTAAATTTTGAAACACGTTTAGTTCAAGATTAATTAAATTAGAAAAACTACGTCTTTTTTTTTTTTTTTTTTTTTTTTTTGTCAAATACTCTTGCTCATAATATTTTGACTTGTAGGTCTTTTTTTTTCCACTAGACAGATTGATTTGCAGCAGATTCAGCGTTACCGAAAGCGTACCATGGGGCGTTTTTTTACACCCTGAAATTGCCATTTCAATTTTGAAGGAACACTTCCAAGAAGGACATTGTTAAGGTTCATACTTTTCTCCTTCAATCAAATAGCAGAATCAAAAGCTATAAAATACTTACCTATGGATTTATCGTGCTTCCCTCCGCAATGGACGTAGAGCTTTCGGTTCGGTTGCAGGTTTTGAAACACGCTTATTTTCAGAAACAGACACACGATTTTGGCTCTCTCAGTTTAAACTACTAAGATTCTAAGTGTATTTTTTAATAAAATATATAATAATAACAATATGCAAATAATAATAATACGCAATATGCTAATAATATAATAATAATAATACACAATAAATAAATCCTAATATTCATAAGATTATTATTTGCTACTTATGTGGGGAAAATCGTAATACATTTTAAGTTACTTACTTGATGAAAAGTGCATTGCAAATCAAACATTTATCACCCCTTAGGATCTGAAACAAATCAAAGATGAATCTGAAAAAACTCAGGTTGTGCTGATCAAAATGGGTAGGTTGCAACATTTAATTTACTATTTGTTTTAAATAAAAATTCACTCAACAAATATCAATAAATCTGGGAGAAGTTCCCTTTTACGAGCGTATGGATCCTGAAATACAAGTTATTTTTGATTATTTAAAAAATTAATGCTATATTTTTTTGACAAATTTTATTACAATTAATACAATTTTATTAAAATTTCCTTCATTAATTTTACAACAATTTTATTAAAATATCTTATTATTTATTTAAAAATGTTTATTTTTATATTATTTTTACTTTCGTTAACAAAATAATAGTTAATAAAATATAGTTAAGTCAATTATGTAAAACAGAATTACAATGAGCCTGTAACGTCTCGGCCTATACTAGATCTATAACGACTTTAAGAAGAAGGCCACCTTCAGGTGCATGGGAAACACTTTAATTTTTATTTACAATCATTATATATTTTTACACAGAACCTCTATTTATTACAAAGTATTATTTACAAAAAAAAAAATTTATATATAAAAATGAAATTTGATTTGCAAGTGCAGATCATTCCAAGGACGGAGATTTTCAGAGTTTTCGAATCTTTTGAATCTCAAAACACGTGGTTTGCGGCAGACCTTAATTATCACACTGCATGATTCACGAAACCACAAGGGGCTCACTTTGAAAACAGGCGGAATCTCCGGCCTGTTCAGTCGCTTCAGAGAAAAAGAGAAAAACTCTGTGTCTTTGTCAACTCGCCACAGAACACTCTCTTTTCTTCTCCAAAAACCTCCCTTTAAAGAAATCCGTCAAAGGAAGTCAGCTTCCCTCACTTCTCCTTGGAGTAGATACTTTCTCAGCCCATGGTGATCACCCATCACGATGCAACAACTCATGATGTAGTCCATATTCTATCTGAAATTGGTTCGACCTGTGAAGGTCGCACAGACATTCGCTAATTTCCTCATTATACATGATACCGAATATGTGCTATCAGAATTGAGTGACAGGTTGGCCTCATTAGCACAAAACACTAATTGCATGTAGTATAACTACCCACAACGCTGCTTATCTGCTGTCAAATGTGAGTGATGGGTTGTTATTATGTACTTATTAAAGAATATACATTCCTCTCTCCTTGGAAAGAAATGACACAACTCTTCCCGTGGTAAAAATGATACAAGTCCCTTACTTTCATTTAATATAAAGTTGTTCCTTTTTTATTGAAAATTTATATTATAGTTTCTTTTTTTTAAACCATATCACGTGTAATCAAGAATAAAATCATAGACTTTTAATTTAAAAAAAAAAAAAACTTTTAAAAAGATTTTTTTTTTTTCTATTTTTCATTAATTTTTAATGTTTGTTGGAGAATTTTATTGATACTTTGTATGCTGTTGTATTATTTTGAAAAAAATATACGAGACATTTATTTTAATTACACCCATTCCATTCTAGTAGCTATTATAGACAAAACATGACTGTTATGTCCATTTTTAGATTTCTGATGTGATATTTATGGATATAAAAATCTAAAACTGTTTAATTTTTACAGATATCACAAAAGAAAAGGAAATTGAGGATGCAAAAAAGATTGTGGAAGATATTGCTGGTGATAAAGGACTTAACCTTTTAATCAACAATGCTGGAGTTGCAAAATTGCAAGGTTTTCCAGATATAACAGAAGATAATTTATTGTTTCATTTCACCACCAATACTGTAGGACCTGTTATGGTTGTGAAGGTTTGTTAATTAATAATTACTTTTAATTAAACAGAAAATTGCTACTACTTTAATTTTTTTTTATATGTTAGGCGATGTATGTTCATAATCATGTATGAGTAGTATGGTGTGGTGTGATGTTTTGGAAGACCACAAAAATCCCGTTAAGTTATTGATCGTTATTTTTATCTTGCTTATGAAAACAAATTTCTTTAAAATTGGCATTAATTTACCGTGTGAGCTGTAGAATTTTATCAGAAGCATTTGTTACTAATTCATGCACAACATTTGCCTAGTCATGAACATAAACAACCTTAAAGGATGGTATGTCATGAAAGCCTAAAAGCCAATTCTCATGAACATAAACAACCTTAAAGAATGTAATGTAATGAAAACCTAAAAGCAATGCTGATGAACATAAACAACCGTAAAGAATGTTATGTCATGAAAACCTAAAAGCCAATGCTCATGAACATAAACAACCGTAAAGAATGTTATGTCATGAAAACCTAAAAGCCAATGCTCATGAGCATAAACAACCGTAAAGAATGTAATGTCATGAAAACCTAAAAGGCAATGCTCATGAACATAAACAACCGTAAAGAATGTTATGTCATGAAAACCTAAAAGCCAATGCTCATGAACATAAACAACCTTAAAGAATGATGGTATGTCATGAACATAAAGCCTTAAAGGATGGTATGTCAAAAGCCAATTCTCATGAACATAAACAACCTTAAAGAATGTAATGTAATGAAAACCTAAAAGGCAATGCTGATGAACATAAACAACCGTAAAGAATGTTATGTCATGAAAACCTAAAAGCCAATGCTCATGAACATAAACAACCGTAAAGAATGTTATGTCATGAAAACCTAAAAGCCAATGCTCATGAACATAAACAACCGTAAAGAATGTTATGTCATGAAAGCTTAAAAGCCAATGCTCATGAGCATAAACAACCTTAAAAAATATTATGTCAGGAAAACCAAAAAGCAAATGCCATGAACATAAACAACCTTAAAAAATATTATGTGAAAAGCTGAAAGTCCATGACTGTATTCATAAATCATAAGTCAAGTCTTGGAACATTGTGTCTAAAATGCTTACGACCCTCTAATGGAGATATTGTGTAGCTCCAAAATTCAATACTTCAATTGGTAAAGTGCTTGAAACGCATCAATGAAATGAGCTCTTGAATTTTATAATTTAATTTAAGCTTCAAATACGGTTAAATTCCTTTTTAGAAACAATCACTTTACAAAGACGGTCTGAGTATGCAATTGTAACCAAAATAAAACAAGGTATCAAGTTCCTTAATAAAAATGGTAAAACATAACTTTCCAGTGGATTCCATTTACATGATGGAAACGCAAGGGCAGATCTTCTGGCAAAAAAAAAAAAAAAAAAAAAAAAAAAAAAAAAAAAAAAAGGAACAGAAGTTCCTGGACATTGTCTTATACCTCTTGATTCTTTTGGGAGATCTATACAGGACAAAATTAAGTCATCGTATATTAGTGAATTATTATCTAGCATCAGAAGAAAAGTTTGGGAGACAATCGGTGATGACGAGAAAAATTAAGAGGAAAAACTCGCAAAGAGGTTGTTGCCAAATTTAGATTAAGAATTGGACACGACTGCCTAGCCGAACATCTATTGTGAACTCTGATATATATGTTTTATATAAGACAGAGAAAATGAACAAAGCCCATCTACTGGTTTACTCTGGCCTGAACTCTCACTTACAACAGAAGGGTGATTTGCGTACTCTTTACTGGAGGGCCAGAGTAAACACGTCCCGATCACACGGACTTTTATTAGAGTGCTTCTAGCTTTTTAAATTTAAATTTTAGAACATTTAACTTGCTTTTAACTGTTTTGAGGCCTTTCGGTTTTCTTTGTTAAGAATGTCAGGTCTTTTCTCTTGTAATTTTGATCTGTTTATATGTACCTCTTTGTTTGTATGGTAAGGGGCCAAATTTGTAAGATTGGTCCCAGTTTGCCATAGGTAACAACATAATAACATATACATGTGAATCTATTTTTTTCCCGTTAATTAAAACCTTCAGTTATTATTTTGTATTATTAAAAACTAAAATCACTGTACAGAAACAGTGGATAAAACATAATTTTAGATTAAGAACTGGACACAATACGAACATCTGGCCAAAATAGGGTGAACCTGTTATATTTTTTTATACAAGATTAAAATTTACTTCGGGAGTTATTACAACAGAATGGTGTTTTGCATACTCTTTACTGGAGGGACTAAAATGTCCCGACCACACGGACGGGTTCTTCTGTTTTGGGGCCTTTCGGTTGTCTTTGTTAAGAATATCAGGTCTTTTCCCAATTTTGAATTATATTCATAAAGTTTTCGGTGGCCCAAAATGGATTGAGTTTCCGTAACAACATAATAACATATGACGCATTAATTACAATCTTCAGTTATTATTCTGTAGTATTAAAAACTAAAAATACAAAGTTATATTCATAAAATTCGTGGAAAGAACTTCTAAATAGACTTTCAATCTTTCAAATTAAATCATCTTTGCTTTCAGGCAATGTACCCACTGCTTCAAAAATCTGCAGCTCTTAAATCTTCCGGCATGAACGTTTCAAGGTCGGCTGTGCTGAATATTTCTGCAGAATTGGGATCCATTAGTGAATTGAAACCTTCTGATGACAAATTCTCTCTGATGCCCTTGGGATACAGAACTAGCAAGGTCAGTATAATACATTTGACATTTTTGTATTTTCCCCTCAAAACATTGATTTCAAACAAGTGAATTATTGTCATAAAGTCGTCGTGAAGAGATTTAATACTGTGTTAGGCTCCTGAACTAAGATGATTTAATTTGAATCATGACAAACGAGTTGAATTGAAAGTTCTCGTACTTATAATGATGGTGAACATTACAATACCACAGGCTGTTATGTTTCCTCACCTATAGCATCCTTGTGGGTGGTTTCTAGACTGTGCTGGAACCAAAGGATAATAAAGATCTATCAATAAAGATTGCAAAGTGTTCCACAAACCTTTAAGTTACGTCCTTGCGTTTGGAAAAGGTTTTTGATAAAATAAAAAAATCTCAATGAAAAATAATCATGATAATGGTAATATATCATGTAAAAAGTTCATGATAATATCTCTAATAATGGTAATATCTCATGTAATAATGGTAATATCTAATGTAAAAATTTCATGATAATATCTCTAATAATGGTAATATCTAATGTAAAATTTCATGATAATATCTCATGTAAAAATTTCATGATAATATCTCTAATAATGGTAATATCTAATGTAAAAATTTCATGATAAATTTCATGATAATGATCTACATGTAAAAATTCATGATAATATCTCATGTACAAATTTCATGATAATATCTAATGTAAAAATTTCATGATAATATCTCATGTAATAATGGTGATAATATCATGCAAAAAATAATGGTGATATCTCATGTAAAAATTTTATGGTAATATCTCATGTAATAATAATGATATTTCATGTAAAAATTTCATGATATCTCATGTAATAATGATATTTTATGTAAAAATTTCATGATATCTCATGTAATAATGATAATATCTTTAAAAATTATATGATAATATCTGATGCATACCAAAGCTTATTTCTAAATATATTAAAAAAAAATAATTTTTGTTTTCAAATTAATTTCCAGTTCCCAAATTAAGTAATCATAAGAAAAAAAATTTATATTAAAGTAAATTTTTGTAGAGGAATATATAGTACTGTGTTTTAATATAGTAGATTGCCAGCTGTTGAATAAATATGGTCCTCTAATATCTGACTAAGCTGTGTGGGCATTTCATTGGTTTCCTTCTTATGCAACACAAATTCTAGCCAGTTAGAACTCCAGGAAAGTATTGTTTAATCTTTTTCCATTTTGTGGATGCGGTGTAACAGACATCTGAGTAAAGCTGAATTTGCTGATCTGTCATATCTATAGTGAATGACGTTAAATGTAACGCTTGACATTAAGAAAAAAACGGGTAATTCCTCATAATGCACTGCATTTGTACTGTGGGTTTTTAATTTGCATAAGAAACATTTCGCTTGAAAATATTTCAAATATACATTTCATTTAAAAAAATTCTTTATACATTTCTGTAGTAATTTTCTTTTGAGAAAAAGTTTGCTATCACCAAGAAAGAATCAATTGATGCTTTTAAATTAGTAAATAAATTATTAGAATTAATGTTACACTATTAATATTAGCACAAAATCACTAATACATTATTCCTCATACTGAAGCTAGGGTGTACGTTAGTTACACTCGTCATTAGCTGGACGATATTGAAGACTGTAACCGTGCTTTCTCCCTCGCACTGCAAAAGTTCCCCCTGTGGCGTTTAGTAAAAATGATCAGTAGGCCTCGATATTCTCACCCGAGAGGACGTACAGCGCAACTGATCCTGCCGCTGTGAAACGTTTAGTACAGCGTAATCACGAGCTTCTGTTGAAAAAAGTTTAGTTTACAGTCCCTCTTCCCAAGAGGCAATATATTTAACACAACCTGCATATAAGTTGGCCTACAGACTCTCACCCGGAGAAGAAGTATCTTTCGCGCATCCAATGGGTACCTGAGTATCTTTATTTTCGGCTTAAATTGAGTGAAATCTTAAGTGAAAAGTCTTAATCTTAAGAGAATATTTAAGTGAAATCTTTTCACGGATCTATAATACCTGTCTCTAAATGTGTTAAATAATGTCTATAGTTAATTGTATGTGTGTGGTGTTTTTGCGCGTGTAAATAAAACTGTGAGTTCTCTAACCTGTGCATCAAGTCACAACCCAATCGCACTCAGTTACAATCCAGAGCTGCACAGCCTACAACAACACAAGGCAATGTTTTTCTAGATTTATTATTTTTTTCTTACCTTTGAATGAAAACGAGTATTTTTCTTTTCGCAGGTGGCTTTGAACATGGCCATGCGAGTGATAGCCTTAACTGTACAGGACCAGGGCATCCTGGTGGTGAGCATGTGTCCTGGATGGGTGAAGACAGACATGGGTTCTCCTATAGCTATGCTAGAAGTATCGGAAAGCATTTCGGACATGATGAAGACACTGTCACAACTGAACGACACTCATAATGGATCCTTTTGGACAGGAAAGGAAAAATCATTCCTTTTTGAAGAAATTTCACTGGACTTTGTCTTACTTCTGTCTTAAATTTCATGAATGTTCTTCTTTAATTTTGCTTTGTTTTAAATATATATTATTCTCCAAAGATTCATTTTCTATTGTTTACTAAATCTTCAGATATTGTGTACAATTTCCTAAATACCATTACCAGTACATTGATCCCTATTATATTGGTTCATAATAATTATCAATAAAATCATTTTTTTTTTGTAATCGAATGGTTTTCAGACTTATTATATTGCTTCTTAACAAAGATCATTTAACCCATTTTCATTATTAAATGTATATACTACTGTGCCCAAAAAGTAAGACCAATTTTTTTCAAATACTCTTTATTTATTCTTCCAACTTTATTTATTCATAGACTTCAAAGTAATTCCCTCGGACACAATGCACTTATGCCAACTTTTTTTCAAGTTCTCAATGCGTGCTAAAAGTCATCGGCAGAGATGGCCCTCAAAGCTCGCGGCGATTCTCATTGAATCTCTTCAATCGACTTAAAACTGTGTGAATACGCTGGTTGTGGAACGATATGGGTTTCATTTTTGGCTAAAAGTCACGAAGAATCAATGCAGCGTGAGTTGGCGTATTATCGTGATGCAAAAACCAAGAGTTGTCTTTCCATAAATGTGGCCTCTTTTTGCGAATATCTTCACACAACGACACATAACACTCAAATAATATCCCTTGTTGACAGTTTGGCCCGGCGGAAGGAATTCATAATGCACCACATCACGGTAATCGAAGAAAACAGTCAACATGACCTTGATTTTTTGGCGTGCTCTTTTCGGTCTTGCTTCACCTTTGTCACGATAGTCGCTCTATTGATCGGCTGTTTCTGGGTCATAAGCATAAATCTAAGTCTCATCTCTAGTTATGATGCATTTCAACATGTCCTGATAGTCAGAAAGCATTGTTTCACACACTTCAACGCGACGATGTTTTTCCACAAAAATGCAGTGTTTTCGGTACCTAACGAGATTTGACGCGTTTGAGGCCCAAAATATCTTTTAAAATGTAATTGACCTATCTTTTGAAATTCCAACATCATCATCAAGGTCTCTAATTGTAAATCGACGGTTTGCAAGCACCAAATCTTTAATTTTTTGGACGTGAGCTTCATCGGTTGAGGTTGATGGTCGACCAGAGGCTCTTCATCTTCAACGCGTTCTCTGTATTCTTTGAACTGTTTATACCACTTGTAAACAATTTTTTTCCGATATAGAAATACTCTCCGAAGGCCTTCTGCAACATTCTATACGTTTCCTCAAACAAAATATAATGCAAGTTCTTTGATCAATGAATTCAGACATTTCAAAAATCGCCGGAATCAGTTTTAGCATCTTACAAAGCCAAGTGTAGCTCAAACACTGATGAATATTTTGACGTGAAATTTCACACAGATGTCAAGGACAACTAAAAAAAAAAAAAAAAATTGTCATTCCATAAGCCCCAGGAATTTTAAATAGAAAATCGGTCTTACTTTTGGACACAGTAGTAATCATTGATCTGACTATGGATGACATAATGACCACCTTGTTGTGGTCAGTGCGCTTGCTTGTAAATGTTATCCACAGAGCTATACCAGGGTAACTTAGTTACGGACAGAGTCACCCAAGCCAGGCATGTCTGTGAGGTGTTACCAAACAAAGAGAGTATCCTGGTACTCCAGGTTGAAGTCTGGGCATAGGGCTGATCACCTTATCTTATTAAAAAAACCTGATTCAGAAATGTTCAAGAGCAAATTCGGATTGACTACTCCCAAAAAGTATGGAATAAATAAAGACTTGGAATTTGGCACATGGAATGTTCGAAACTTTGTTTAAGAGTGGTGCTTCGAGCAAGGCTATTAATGTTTTCACCAAATATAATTTAGATATTCTGGCTGTACAGGAAATTAGATGGAAAGGCTTCTTTATATAAGAAGATGTAGCTTTTACTACAATTGGCATGATAAAATGTATCAGCTTGGCACTGATTTTATAACCTTGAAATTTACAACAATTCAAAGAACCTGATAATGTAAAAGTTATTAAAGCAAAGCCATATTAAATGGCTGGGACACATTTTCAAATATAACGACTCAAATCCAACTAACAAAGTTACTTTTTCAACAATTGAAGGCACCCGAAGAAGAGGAAAGCCTGCCACCAGATGGGTTGATTCAGTCGAAGGGGATCTACGAGGTCTGAGAGTCAACATATGGCGATCTATTGCCCCGGAAGGTTTGGTTCATCGCTCTACAGTCATTTTGTGCACACTTTGGGCTAATTAGATCGGGACCTACAGTTTAATGTGGATTCCGAACCACTAACAAACATTCAGACCAGCGCCAGGATTCGAGATTGAAGCCTGTGATACTAAAGGCCAGGGCGTTAGCCAATTAGTCATTAGGCCGCTTTAAGCATCTAGAATAATCTAGAATTCAAGTTTCTAAAATTATTACATGGGAACTGATTAATAATAGTTAATTACAGCAATAGACCAACCCTTCTTGGTGACTTCAGCGCCAAACACAGCACATGGAATTCTTGTCGAAGCAATACCAGCGGTACTTTAATTCATAATCTGTCAAGTCTAAATTGTCTCAACGTAATCATTCTTCACACCTGATAATCCTACGTTATTCTACAGACAACAATAGTACCTTGGACATAGCAGTAATTAAAAACTTCGCCACTGGTAAAGCATCCTCAATCCACGTCTATCAAGCGATCATTATCCTATGATATTCAACTTCTTTAACTCAACTTGTCTTCATCATACCCAGTCCTGTTTGTTAACCTCTACCAACTCGTACCTTTTTTCAAGATTCCATTTAATCCACCGTAACAGGCAATCGTTCAATAACTAATATTCGTGACACTCTGCAATAATCATCTTTAATGAAATATTAATATCACCCATCAATTCTCTAAGTAATTCATGAGAAAATGAAAGACCACTAATATCAATCTCTTAGTAGAAATCCGTAATTTAAATAAAAGAAGAAATTATGGTAGCAAACTAGATTTCTTGCTTTTTAAAACCACATGAATAACCACACTCCCAAAATATCATCCAGAAATAAATTTCATCAATAAACAATAAAAGATGGAAATAATTTTTAGCTGGTCTCAACCGCTAAAAGATAACTCTATCTCTAATCTCTCAACCGCTACTTCACTAAGAAAAAAAGGAGAAAATGCTGAGTTAATAGAGGTAGGGTTTTTCACCTCTCTCGAAAAGATAATCCCTTTGCTGATAACATTTGTGATAACTGATAAAGCGATGCCATTGATGAGAAACACAGAATATTATGATGACGATCATTTTGAAAAGTCGAGTTATTTTGGAACTATATTGATCAACAACATCACTTTTTCTCCAATTTCTTCATTAATTGGTAATCACAAGCATCATTCAAAAACTAAATATCAAGAAAACACCAGGCCCTCACAAGATACCAAATAAAGCCCTGCTGTGCCTTCTAACTAAAAGCTATCTCCCACCTCATTAAAATTTCCAATAAATATTTAACACTTTATCATTTCCCAACTGCATGGCAACACGTGTCCATCATTATGATTTCCAAGCCAGTTTAGTTCATCAAGCTAAGATCAAGTCACAAGTTCACTCAAAACTACAGACCAATTAGTCTTCTAAGTTGTAAAATAATTCATTAAATAATTTTCAAGCACTGTGTTGACGGGGAAGTTTTCTGGCAGATCAATTTGGATTTCGGACCGCACTACTTCCCAACCCATCATCTCCTTCGTGTTAATAACATCAAAACCGATGGAATGAACCACAAGCTCTGCAGTTACAGACAGCGTCTTCCTGGATGTTACTAAAGCTTTTGCCCTTTTCTGGCATGATGGCCTCGTATTTAAAATGATCCAGCTAAATTTTCCTGCTTATCTCATTCATCGTATTTATAGTTATCTTTAAAAAAACTTTTCAAGTAGTCATTAAGTCCATTAAGACATAAGAAGCTTGTTAACACAAGAAAAGAAATCAGTGTCTATTGGCTTTCTTACTAGAAGCAACCAAAGATTCTTATGCCAAAATTTATTCATTTTATTAATTATGACATCTTAAATTAGGCAGACATTTTACTTATGACTATTTTGGTTTCTGTTTTAACTTATATATATATATAGTAAAAAAAAAAATTTAAAAAATGTAAAAAAATCTAATTTTTATCACTAAAACTGTGGGTGAACAAGGTGTACTACTGTACTTATATATATATATATATATATATATAAATTTTTTTTATGAATTTTAACGTTTACGATTTAATATCCTCACATCGTATCCTAAAAATTGATTTTCAGCTTTCATTTTTTTTTCTTTCTCTGTTAGTGGTAATTTTTTTTTTTTGATAGAATTGATTAGGAAGCACTCGAACTTTTTTTTTTGCATCTTATATTATTTTGACTTTGTTATATAAACTTATTTTTCTGAAAAGCGTATTATCTGTTTAATTTTTGGTTTTAGTTTTTAGATTGTTTAATTGTAATCTGTTTAAGTTTTTAGATTTTTGCTGTTGATTTATCAGCTCATCCCTTGTGTAAAGTGTTGACAATGATCCATTTTTATGAGAATTGCCCTTGTTTATCATGATAAACAGGCTTCTGTTTCAAACATTTTATCTCTGTATTATTCACGAAACAATTAAAATTGATAATGCATCTCATTTGAAGATATATATTATCAATATTTACATAATCAAAGCTATTAGTTATAAAATTCTGAAAAATCTTATTCTAAATAAAAATTTGGTATTCGACGAATTCGGTGAGTGCGAGCTAAATCAGCTTGTTGTCAAATTAACATAACTAGGAAACGTGCATAAATTGAGAAACATCATGTTTTCCATGACTGGATTAAAAAAGAGTGTTGGCTATGATAGAAAATTAAATTAATTAATTTTAATTGATAGTAAACCAAAATTTAAATTATATTCAATACTCATACATATAAAGGTGTTAATTGTTCTGAAAAAAACGTTTTCGAACAATAAGTACTGTACTAGGAAAATTGAAAATATACGGCACCCAACGTTCCTCAGTCAGTTCAATTATTATTTTTTATTTTTATTTTTATTTTATTTAATTAATTTATTTTGCATTATGAAGATTAACAGAAATCAGGATTGCAGATGAATTTTTATTAATAATCACCTTCACTTTGTTAAACTCTATTTTTTCAAAATCGTAATTATTTTTAGATCTTTGCAGATGAAAATATGTACTACGATAAGATTAGTATGTTATTGATAAAGAATGTCAGTCTAGACTGCAATAAAATATTTTTCTAACATTTAAATACTTATTTCTTTTTTAGATATAAAACCGGGTCACCGCTCTCTATGTTTTAACCTCTCATCAAATCCCGAATTTTTTTTTTTTTTTTAGAAAATTACCAATTAGATATTTATAATCACAATGGACAAAAAAGCATAGACAGCTTTAGAATTATATTAGTAAAAAAATCCTTGACACTCTTTTATGTTAATTAAAATGGGTAAGTAATGTTAAACTACTCATTAATCATGTAATTCACAATCTACTTAGAAAAGAGATAAAGCTACTTGTCAACTGAAATGTCAATAACATAAATCTCATAATTTATTACTTCCTGATTTAAACTGAGCAATAAAACCAAAAATAGGAATAATTTTATTTGATGAAATAAACTTTGTAACCGTGCTTCTTCCTACACACTGGCAAAGAACATCCCGGTTTGACATTCAGGAGAAATGGTCAGTTGGCCTCGAGACTCTGAACCGAGAGGAATTACAGTGCAGCCTGCACTCTCGCTGAGAAACGTTTAGCTTATATTATCTCGTCCCGAGAGGAAGTATATTTCGCGTTCGGGTTTTCAGGTTTGAAGTGGAGTCCTTACACGAATCTAAACTCATGTTTGTGAAAATTGCAACACCATGAAGGAATCGTCATAATTGAATGAAATTTAATAAACAGTTGAGTCGTAGTGGTACAAATAAATGATTAAATGTTCAAAGCAAACAAGCAATAACAAGAGATCGGAATCAGTATTTTTGTGTAGCCACCACGCGCCGCAATAAGTGCTGCGACACGACGTGGCAAGGAGTCAAACAAATTTTGATTGTCTGCCTGAGGAAAAGCATTCCATATTGTTTGTATGCGCACCCAAAGTTTGTCTGCAGAAGCAACAGGACGAGGATCACGAGCGAGACGCCGACCAACGAAATCCCACACATGTTCAATCGGCGACATATCCGGGGAATACGCAGGCCAAGGAAGAAGCTGTACCTGCCGCGTTGCAAAGAAAGAAGAATTGAATAGTCCTAGCGATATGAGGGCGGGCATTGTCCTGTTGAAATACAGCGCCTGGCAAGCTTTGAAGGAAGGGAATAGCTTGGGGCTGTACAACTACACTGATGTACCGGTTGCTGTTCAGATTGCCCACAATTCTTAGCAATTGAGATCGTCCATGATATGCTATGGCACCCCAGATCATAACTCCGGGTGTTCGTCCACTGTGGCGTTCAATAATGCATTCCGGAAGGTGGCGTTCGATAATGCACTCCGGAAGGTGGGCGTTCACCGGCATAGCGTCTGACACGAATGCGGCCATCATGGTACCACAAATTAAAGCGGGATTCATCAGAAAACACGACATGCTGCCAATCAGCACGCCAGTCTCTATGCTGAGCGGCCCATTGTAGCCGCAGGCGGCGATGGTTTAGCGTGAGAGGGATCCTGTATAAAGGAGTCCTTGCGCGCAGTCCACGCTGCAGCAGACGTCTACGAATTGATGAAGCACACAATGAAACACCTGTAGCTATTGACCACTGTGCTGCCAATTGTTTAGAGGAAGCTGTACGGTCCGTCAGAGCCATGCGAACCAGGTGTCTATCATCGCGAGCTGACGTCACATTTCGGGGTCCACTCCCGGATTTCCGAGTTGTCCGACACTCGTCCGTCCACTGCTTCCAAAGACGCATCACTGTGCTGCTGTTACGCTGCACACGAGCGGCTACTGCACGATAAGACAATCCAGCTTCACGAAGGCCGATGATTCTCCCCGTTCAAACTCTGTAAGTTGTTCAAATCTCTCTTTCGTCGAAGAGGCATAATTAAGATTCGAACAACGATCTTAATAACCACCGATAACGATACACGCCTCGCTACAGCCGTCTATTTATTAGGATCCATCCGCCGTTCAGAAGGCGCTGCTCAGCATACGCATGCGCTACGGATTTGAAATTCTAATCATTTGCATATCATGCGCTAATTTGCATTTCCTGAAAATTTTAGCTCACTCGCGTAAGTCCTTCATGGTGTTGCAATTTTCACAACATGAGTTTATATTTATCTGTCTTTAAATATGTTAAATAGTGTATGTCTCTAATTGCATGTGTGTAGCATTTGTGCGTGTGTCAATAAGGTTGTGATTTCTATAACCTGTGCCTCAAGTTTCTCCACCTAACCACACCCAGTAACAATCGGGTTGACCAATCTGTACACTATAACTTTTAAAAGGAATTAACGTTTCGTTGCATGAATTTTTTCATATCGTTGCGGCGAATGATATAAAGGCTTTTATTTATGAAGTAAAATTTTGTTTTCAAATTCAAAAATGTATTTCATGTTTTAATTTTTTTTTTGAGGAAACTTTTCTTTTTAAATAAAACAAAAAAAAATTTTTAAATAAACAGTAAAAATTAAAAAATATTATATTTTATTAACTACAAAAACTTTACAGAACATTAAAAAAATTTTCATAAAACCATACTTGAGAAAATTTTCCATCATAACTATAAATAAACCGCAATTTTTTTTGTTAGAAAATCATGACGACCCCAAATTTCAGACTCTTAAGCTTACGACTGATAAAGGAGCATGAACAATAATCATTTTTAAGATTTTTGTAATATTCTACGATTTTTACAACACATTAAAAATTCAGATGTATTTTCTGATGGAAGATACTTCTACATGATTGCGCAGCAGCAACATTTCTGCGGATAGTCCGGCACATAGACGCATCTTTTTCATTTCCATAGACATAAAATAAGCCTTCATGTTTTTTCCATTGGTATCGAACTGACGCTATTGGAATTATACATACTCTGTGGCGCTGAAAAAAAAAGAATTTTTTATTATAATTAAATACAATTACAAATTACGATTTTATGTTCAATTGCATATTAAATTTAGTTTCCAAAAGTTATTCAAATCAGTTAAAATTTTAAATTAATGAAAATATATGTATTAATTAAAAATAAAATAATTTATCAAAAATATTGCATATTCATGTTAGAAAATATTTTCTTTTTCTTTTTACACCATAGAGCCCTATAGTTGCTATACCATAGAGCTCCTATAATTGTTATACCATAGAGCTCTTATAGTTGCTACAGCATAGAGTTGATACAACGTGTGCTTTCAAATTTTTTTTTAATGTAGGAAAATTGAGAGGATTTTATTTAGATTTACAAATCATTTCATAAAATGGAATATTTAATATTTTTATGAGGGGTGCGAGAGTCGATCTACCTCCACGGGCTGCACCCTGGTAACATCCTAGGCAGCTAAAAGTTCGACTACTATCGGCATGCAGCAACGCTCAAAGAGTGATCACTTTCGTGTAGGCTGAGTGTCTTACAATGGAAAGCTGGCGGCCTGTCCCAGGCTAAGAAAGTTGAGGATTCAACATTACCTTGGCAGCTACGATGTTGATATTTTTTGCAATCATGGACGCATATTTTCACAGGACTGTTTGGCGAGCCATCTGCACCGAATTGTCATTTTCGATAGCCCAAATTGTCCGCTGTGTGAAAAAGACGAGTCTATGGACAGGTACCATATAGCAAAGATGCTTGGCCTTGCGTGGGGATTCCGGAAGTGAAAAGATATCGGGCGCACCATAGCGTTACTAGTGAGACATTGACGTTTTTGACCGTAGGTCCCTGTCTAATAGGATCGTAGAGCATTGGGGGGTGGGGGGGGGTAGTGTTACTCAGCGTTCTGTAGTATATCTTCAAGCTACACGTGCCCCCTGGGTAGTGCGAAATGAGTAGCAGCCCTTGTTTATGGCATAAAAGATTAACTATCTTTGTATTGCTAGCTGCATTAGAATAACAATATATTAATTCTAAAAAGAAAAGTATAACCTTTATTAATATTTAATAGATTAACTAGCAAGAATAAGCATTGGGTATGTCAACCTTATAAACACATTCATTGGTTTCATTTATTTTTTGCACCTTTATCAGAAGAGGGCGAAACCTTTAGGAGTTAATTTAAAAGTTATATTATAGAAAGGGGAAAGTTTATTTTGATTTTGAATACAGATTTCTTGGAATTCCAAGTGATAACTGCATAATTTCTAGTGTTACTGATAACAGAGTTTTCTAAATTTGTTTTATATAATAATATTAATCATATTGATCACAATGAAATTTATATCCTGTTTCACTAATTTGCACTAGAAAAGGTTTGTAGATTAATAATGGAAAGGTTTTTTCATTATTCATAAATAAAGCATATGTTCAATATAATCAATATTAATTATAAAAATAATAAAATTGGAATCATTGGATGAATTATTTTTTAAATATCAAAAAATCACGTGTGTTTATTGAATTAATGAATTTACTTTATTAGTGTTTTCTAAATCAAACACGAACACCCTGGTAGGAGATATTCTAGTTCTTCTGAATTAAATCCACTGACAGCATCTTCTGAATAGGTCTTTATAATTTAATTCTGAAAATAATAACATAATATTAATCATAAATAAAAATGAGTTTGTATCTACCTGTTTTAAAACTTTCTCATCCTTATACTGCTTCGCATGATATTTTATTAACTGGACAGAAGCCATGGTCACAGTGGAATTGGGAAAGTGAGTCAAAGGCAACAACTGCGATGCAAAAAAAAAAAAAAATCTTTAGAATCATATTAATAAGTTATTTTAGACTGCAGTCTGTAAAACATCATATTCAATTAATGATATAGTGGTTCTTCGGTATACGTCCACTTTTGGGATAAATGAAATTGGATGTACGTCTTATTTAGACGCGAAAGATTTTGTTTGGTTTTACAGCCTTTATCAGAATATGACTAGCTTGTGCCAAATCTTTGACGAATGAGTCGATGTCAAACATTTTGCACAAAAAATACCACTTTAACGAATCCCAAACAATCCGTACAATTCAATGTGGGAGTTCCCTTCTAATGCCATTGTGTTATCTATAAAAGATTTCAATTTCTTTTGAGTTTGTTGAAGTATATTAATCTCTGAAATATAAAAGAAGTATAATAAGTCTAGTAAAATAGAAGCTATTAATTCTCAAAAAAAAAAAAAAAAAAAAAAAAAGTCAACCATTTACGAACTATTTTTGAACAATCTTAATTTTTGATTTCAAAAGGATTTTTTCTATTTAAACATCAGTAGGCATAATTTTCTATGAAGTTAAATATTTGTGATCTATACTTTTACAACAAAGAATTATCTTCCGAAAATATGTATAAGTATTATATTCTGCAACAAAATCTACTTCTATCACTTATTTATTGAAAGATCTCCGATCTCTCATTAATTAATAAAGCAATACTTTACAGGCCATCTTCTTTCAATTTTAGTTATTTGTATTATTTAAGGAGTCATAAAATTGTAGTGTTTCAATTCTCCAAAATATATTAAAAGAACGGTGTTTAATGCTGAAAATTTCACAACATTTTTTTGAACTAAACCTAATAAGATACCCACTTCCAAATTTCCCAATTACTTTCCGATTATTTCAACCTTGAATTAAGACCAAATATATCAACTGTGACAAAACATTTTACCTTTAATACAATTGGAATCATTTTTTTCTATTCCAATTTATTCATCTTAAGGCATTCATTACAATTCCCGACATAATTCTGATCACACTCTATCTACAATTTTATTTTTTGTCGTTGTTCTAATGCAGCTGACAAACAGACAGTTGTCTTGATGCCTTAAGGCAAGCACTTCCCGACGTTACTCACTTAACACTTCCCAGGAGGTGCGTGTAGCTTGAAGATAAGCTACGGACGCTGAATAACAATACCCCCGCAAAGCTCTACGATCCTTTTTAGGGATTGCAATACCGGGATACCGAATACCGGTATTTTGAGCCATTTGTACAATTTTGTAATACCGGTATTCACAAGTTGAAATACCGTTTTTCGGTATTTACTAGAAATTTAGAATTCTTATTCTTATGTGTGAAATAATTCTTATCTATGAAATTCTTATTCTTATTCAGAATTCAGAACCTAACCTTATTCTTATCTGTGAATTCTTATTCAGAATTCAGAACCCTAACCACATTCAGAATAGAATAACCTTATTCTGGTACAGTTATCGAAGATTATATGACACTAATGTCGATAGTGAAAAGCAATTGTCTCTTGAACAAAAATTAGAATTGGCGGTAACTAAAAAAATTTCAACAGACCAAAATACAATACAGAAATCAGCTACATCCAAAACAATCCGACGAGAAATAGATTTATTTGAAGAGGAGGGATTTAGAGGTAAATACTTGGAAAGAGTATATCGCGCATTGCTAGCAGTACCACCCACTAGCGTAGATGCTGAAAGAGAGTTTTCGACAGCTGTAATTTTGGCAGAAAATTACGTTCCAGGTTTAATGATAGTACAATTGATGCATTATGTTTTTAAGATCACATTTCAAAATTTGTAATAGTACCGCAGACTGAATAGTGATATTTACACTTTTTTGTGATTTAAATAAATAAGATGTTCCTTTACTTTTTTTGTGATTCTTTGTGATATTTACATTCTCTAATAAAGTTGGCAAATAAAAAAAAAAAACATCTGTGTTTTCTTTTTTTTCTAAAATTTCTATTACTGGTATTAAAATCGGTATCCCGGTATTAAGATCTAAAAAATACCGAATACCGGTATTGAACTTTTGGTCCGATATTGCAATCCCTAATCCTATTAGACCGGGACCTGCGGTTTAAAGTGGATTCCGAACTATTACAAACATTCATGGCATCCACCATCCGGGACTCGAACCCGAAATCTGTGGTAATGAGCGCTAGCCACTCGGCCATTCAGGCCTCCTTTACAATATCTTAAATTTTTACATCCTCCCCCTCACTGCATTTGTAAATTTAATTTCGAAATAATGTTCAGTTACACTCATTTTTCTATTAAAACGTGTATATTCCAAAATAAATTGTTTATCCCTTTTTAATTTTATCCAACCGAAGTAACAATTTTTGTTGTTTTTGTGTCAACATTGTCCAATGACTTGAATCGGAGACCCTATCCATCTTATGATCTCCGGATTTATTTATGAACGAGCACCTTATTATTCGCTCAGAAACCAATTGCAACTTACAGTGACACCTTCTCTTCGCAGACGTTTATCCCAGAAACGCATCTTATTCTATGGGCCCCGAGAGCTGTACCTTTCTCAACAATATAATCATCCACGTGATTGTCCCTGGTTATAAATAAAAAAATAATGCATATTTAATAGAATATATTATAATAAAACAATAAAATGATGAAAATGTCTAACAAGTGGGCTTAAAAGTTCGTAGGCTGATACATAGATGGCGCTACTAGTATTAAATCCATATGATTTTTAGTTAGCCCTAACCTTCAAAAAAAGACACGTGCATAAATCTGACAGCTGTTGCATTATTAGTAGTGAGTTATAAAATTTTTAGTGTTCATCACGTGCAGTCCACTCGTCTGGCTGTCGATTGACCCGTGTGAAATGATGGAGCCATGTTTCATCCATTGTCACATATCGACGCAAAAATTGAGTTTATTACGATTGAACAGCTCCAAACAATGCTTAGAATCATCAATTCGTTGTTATTTTGGGTCGATTGTGAGCTCGCGCGGCACCCATGCCACAGAGTCGCATATCCAAACATACATTCACGATATGTCCAACACGTTCCTTTGATATCTTTGGGGTCTCAGCTATCTCAATCAACTCACTTTACGGTTATCAGAAATTATTTTGTGGACTTTTCTGAGGTTTTCGTCGGTAACAGCCTTTGGGGGCGTCCACTGCGCACTGCACTCGTTTCTTAAATTTAGCAAACCATTTCTCTACGGTTGATTTTCCAGGTGCAAAGTCCGAATAATGTTTATCAAGCCAATCCTTGGCTTCAATAGATTTTTTTTTTTTCGCAAAAAAAAGCAATGCTTTATGAAACATACGAAACTCCTTTTTATCCATTTTTTCAAACTAACAAAAGTGTCTTCACTAAAAATGCTATAACTCCCATACTAATAGTGCAACAGCTGTCAAATTTATACAGGTGCCTTTTGAAGGTTAGGGCTAACTAAAAATCATATTGATTTATTATTAGTAGCGCCATCTATGTGTCAGCCTATGAACTTTTCAGCCCACCTTTATGTTAATGTATATTCTTATTTCAATAATCACTATATCAGTATATTTTAAAAGTCAGACGAGTTTCAGGTAGATTCAAACCGAGCGGTGTAATCTGAGAAAATATATTTTAATATTAATTTAATTATTAATTAATTAATATTTTATTAATATATATTAGTAATATATAATTATAATTACTAATTGATTAAGTATATTATTATTTAAATAATATTAATTATTTATATTTAATTTAATTATCGAAAATTTTATATATTACTTTTTAAATTTCAATACACACAATTTAAATTTTTAATAAATAAAATTTTAAATTATATAATAGGAAAAAGGAAAATTAGTTGAAAAATATGCAAGAATAACTATTCAACTTTTTTTTTTTTTTTCAAAATTTATTTGTACCGCATATGTCTGAGTATAACTATAATCGTGTCCAGATTAGAGAGAGAGAGAGACAAGCGAGTAGTTCTCTGTCTCCGTCTGAACGCGATAAACAAGTCATATTATTTCTCGCGGCGAGTGACAGCTGGTCGAAAATGACGTCGGTGTAAAATTCCTTACATGTGCAGGTAACACCGACTCTGGTTGGAGAGAAGCGAGACAGTTACCTCACACTGAGGGTTTCGGGTCCACATTGAGGCAACTCGGTTTATAATTGGTTCGCAAGAACAGGTTGCTTGTTTCATTCTCCCGTCTGCACGCGCTAAGAAATAGTAACACAAACACAAAAAAAAGGCAAGCACATACACTCGCATAGCTCAAAAGCTATTTTAAAAATGAGAAAAACATAAACTGAGCAGCTCGTCATGAAAAAAAAAGGTTATTTTACATGAATTTAAGCTTATATTATATTTTATATATTATACCTCAATAAATTTTTGTTTGTAATATTATAACTTAGTAATTTTTTTATTTTTAGTATTATAGCTTATATAAAGCTTATATTTTATTATGTACATGAAAAAAAGCCTATTGAGTTGTTCATCACCCATTTGGCTGATGCCATGACGCTAATCTGGGGTTTGGCAACATTGAACACTTGGACCTGAGAAAATCCACATTATTAGCAATTAACTGCTCATTGTAGCTTTATTGAAAGTATTTTTGAAACATAAGAGTCAAAATATTTTTTTGTTGTTGTTCCAACGCAGCTGGCAACCACTCAGACAATTGTCTTTGATGCCTTAAGGCCAGCGCTGCACAAACGTTATTCATTTAGCACTACCCAGGAGGTGCGTGCAGCTTGAAGATAAGCCACGGACGCGGAGTAACAATATCCTCGCAACGCTCTACGATCATGTTAGACCGTGACACATGGTTTGAAGTGAATTCCGAACCACTACAAACATCCATGGCACCGCCGGGACTCGAACCCGAAGCCTGTGGTACCGAGCGCTAGAGCTCTAGCCACTCGGCCAGTCAGGCCCCCAAGAGTCAAAATATAGCTACACAGTTTCAAAAAGAATATGAGAGACGGAGCTCGTTCCTGCAACCTTGCTGTGGTTAAACAGATGTTCTGCTGTTCGTCTGCTGGTATAGATCATTGAATGCTGGGAATGACTGAAAGGCAGTGTCACGAGGTCGTTTTCTGGAACACAAAACATCCTTGATGGTCAACAGATATTATTAGCATCTTTTCATTGCAGATCTGAAAGCATTTTGCGTGGAATGGTAGCAAAAGGATCCACAATACTCACCAAATGACCAAGAGGCGGATGTAACTTTCATTTCGCCTGCTCCACCGCATGTTTTGCAGCCAACCTCCTCGTCACCGTTGCAAACCCAGCAGCTGTAATTTTGAAGAGAACATTAAAATTAACTAGAAAATCTTTTTAAAAACATATTACCATCTCGGAATATGACTTGAAATTGATTTATGGAGATAAATCACAACAGCAAATTTCTCTAACCAAGATCACCATTTTTTTAGTTCACTGATGGGCCTTATGTTTAACTTGTAAACACTCATTGAGAAACAAATGAAAGACATTGCCTTTTCTAGTAATCTTTTAGGGATTAAATTCTTTTTTATTTGCATGTCGTAAGAAAGAAACCTCGGAAAAGTCCCGCCCTCGCTTCTGAAAAAAGTGGATCCGTTCTGATCACTAGTCGAATAAAATTAGTTATAAAATCAGCTAATTCATTAAAATGGATCAATTATTTTCACATTTAATAAAAATAACTTTAACGAAGTCCATGATAAAGGTGAGAAACTATTTTATTGCTAATGCAAACACCTTTAGAATCCTACGAAATCTTACAAAAGAGATCTTATTATTTAGAGATCTTATTGATTCAGATAACTAATGATTTGAAAATATGAATCGGAATAATAAATGCCTTGAGTACATAGAGGATTAAATGTTTATTTTTGTTTAGTATTTCTTAAAATTTAAATGTGTATGCCTTTTTTGTTTAATGTCAATAATATTTAATGTTCAATATTATTACTATACATTAGCTAACAACTCATGTTAAAATTACTTATTTAGATGCCCAAAATATACCAACATAATAAGAAATAAATACCAAAATTATTAATTCATTCTATCCTATGATTTAAGAATTAAATGGTCATTTTGCATAACGTTTGCGTGGGAGTCATAAAAATATATGCAATACATATTTTAATTGTGCTATAAAAGATACAAGACAATTACACATAAAGGAAATAAGAAATTAGTGGAAGCTCAGCTAATCTAATTAATGGATTTAATTATTGGAAGGTATTATGTTCTTATACAATAGGATTGCAAACAATAGTGGTATTCACTTTTAAAAAATTTAGAAGGTTTTATGAATAAAAAAAAAATCCTATAACTAAACAAAATCAATCCTATACACATAAATCCAGTTTTTCACTATTATTAAGATTTAATATTTTTATGTATAAAATGCATATATCATTTGGGTAAAATCGCAGTATAGGGAGGCATTAAGATTTGGCGTCAAAAATCTTTTTCGCCAAAGTGAGCCAAGTAGCATGTTGCGATTCATGTAAAGTGAACGGCAAACAGTACAAGAAACCTGGTTACTACATTTGGCGACTAATGTGGTAAAAAAAGTCGCCACAAAAGTCGTCAAATACCCAACGGTCCCTATTTTGCGATTTGGACACCATTTGGTTATCTACAAATAAATATGTTTTTTGTGTGACGTTAATATTATTGCTATACATTAACTAACAACTCATGTTAAAAATAACTCATTTTTTTTAGTTTTCAACATTTAATTAACATGTAAATAAAAATTGGAAGTTTCATTTCACAAATAATTCACTATACTGACGTTTACTAGAATCATTAATTGTAAGCTTACGTTCTTTCCTCCAGATCCTTTGACACTTGACACAATCTCCGTCAAAGCTGTCTACAGCCAGCGGGTACCACTTATTTCCGCGGCAATAGGGACAAAATTCCTGTAAAAGCACGAAAAAATACAAAAAATTACTTACAATAATGTCTGTCAGTTATTTTTATATTGAAAAATTTTGAAATTCTCATAATGTCCTTAAAAATTTTTTTCAAAGGATCGTAACATAATTATATACTTATACTTTATAAATTAATGTAATTCATTGCTTATTTATTTAACGTTTTAAATAATTAAAATTTGAATAAATGCTTATTTGGGTTTTAATTTGAGTTCATTGTTTATTTGGGTTTTAATTTGGGTTCATTGTTTATTTGGGTTTTTTAATTTGGGTTCATTGTTTATTTGGGTTCAAATTTGTATTTTTCCTTATTAGCTAACATCCTTTCACTATAGCCCATGGTAAGCCAACACCGTTTGCCTACTGGTAGATTTTCTCGGAGCCGAGAGATGGCTTCTTTTTACAGAGTAGGGTTGTCAGCCCTTACGTCTAACTATTATATTAGACAGGGACCTACTGTTTAAAGTGGATTCAGAACTATTACAAACATCTATAAACATACCCGAAACCTGTGGTACCTGAACGCCAGAGAGCTAGTCACTATGCCATCAGGCCCCATTTTTTTCGTTATAAAATTGAAACATTCCAGGCCCGTTTTTCTACTACAAAATATTTTGTTAATTTTTCAAGGATTTGTTCAAAAGATAAAAATATTTTTTTGTATACGCTGCCATGATTGAAATCATAATGTGCACATAATTTAAACTGAAATATGATGATGTTGAAGATTAGTGGAGCTCACTGGCCCAGTCAGGGACCTCATCTCTGGTGGTGACAAACATTGGCAATGCCCAGAGGTTAAAGGAAATCGTGAGAATTAAAGTCTAAAAATTCAAAGTTGAATTTAGGTAGGTTAAAGCAGAATATTCCTAGGTCTTTTAAAATCAGAGTGCTGTTATACTGTTCTATCTCTTGAATAGCCAGATGGGGTGGCTGTCAATATTATTGAAGAATATTTCTGAAAGTTTTTTTGGTACTTTTTGAGAGGTAGCAGGAAGATGGATCTTTGAATATCATCGTTTCTCATGAACCAGTCGGCATTCGTTATTTGTCTAATGGTCATATTTTGTTGAGCTTCCAAGATTTTAGCATTATAATTAGCAGCATAGCCCACAGCGGGCAAGTCTAGGTGAGAACAGGACGAAGGATAGAGGAGAAAAGCAAAAAGTTTATTATGTCTACTCATGCTCAAGTTTCTTGCTATAAGGGGATAGAGTCTTCTAATGTTTCTTCTGTATTTTTTGTTTGCCATAGTTAAAATGAAAATTCTAGTTTAGATGTTTATGAAGATAACATTCCAAGATATTTTGTTTCTGATTTCTGGAAGATAAGTTGGTTTTTGAGATAGATAAATAGGTTTTTTTTATATTTTTATTCTTGCTGAAGAAGACTGCTTCGGTTTTTGTTAATGTTAAGAGCCATTTTCCACTTGTCATACCAATTAGAAAGGTCATTTAGGTGCTTGTTTAATGCTCAGGCAAGATATTTAGAGTTTTTTTGTTTCTACAAAGAATGGCAGTATCATCTGCATAAATTGCTGTAATGGTATTGAACCTAATAGGCTTATCAGAAATGTAGATGGAGAAGAGCAGTGGTGAAATTTTGCTTCCTTGAGGTGTGCCAGCTTAGATGTGTAAGGTTTAATTATTATTATATAACCGCGAGAGGTCGCGGTTATAACTGGTAATTGTGACCAGTAACTGGGACCTTAACTGTGTGGTCCAGTGTGGGAAGTACATGCGGTGAGATCTTCAGACCACGAGGTTAACGCTAGAGCGTCAGATCGAAACAGACGGTCAGGAACCGGCTCTTGGTTTTTTAACTATTAATACTATTGTAGAAGAGGCACAGGGTACCATGTGTATGTATGTACTAATATTGTAAATAAATTAATGTAAATAGAAAGAGAGATTGGTATTTCATCCTGACACAACTACCTGCTAGCATAGCAGCTAACCGTTTTTTTTTTATTATTGAGGAATAGTTTCTATTGATTTTGGCCGAAAAAGTTCTATTAGAAAGGTAGTAGTGGATGAGTTTGATAACCTATGGTGGAAAGTTTAGATTAATAAAGACTGAAATAATTGGAAGACAAACCCATCCTTGTCCCAGGCAAGTCGGACACTGTACTTCCCCTCCCATCGCACTCTTCACAGGTTTCATGTTGGCGGTGTAGGGATCTCGATGGTAGACGTAACTCTTGAACAGTGCAGGGGTGTGGCTGGGATGTCTTCGATGTCAGGAGGCTCGCCCATCTCTTGCTTGTCAACGGCACCGCCTGAAATACGATTATGAATTAGAGATTATGACTCACAGCATAACACGGATTTTTACAATACAGTTTTGGTTTCAACACGACTTGAACACAACAGTTTCAAACTCGAGGCGTGCGAGGGGAGAAAGGTAATTTCGAAGAGATTTTATTACAATGAAAACAATTTTAATGTATCTTTAAAAATAATAATTAAAAATATTTACAACTTTACATATAACAAACAAGAAAAAAAAAATAGAAAATTATGGCATAATCTAAATGGTGCTAAACTTTTTTTTTTTTTTTTTTTCGAAATTGCATTGGATCGTGCATATCTGAGTACTACTTTTGCACAAAAATGATTCGTCCGTTTTCTTTGAACTGGATATTTGCCTTCCACTGAATAATTAATAGAACAATACAATTTTATTATGACAACTTTTTATTAAAATTAATAACACCTTTTATTAGTGTGTGACAACTTTATTAACGTTATTAACAACTTTATTAATGTGACAACTTTATTAACATTATTAATATATTTAATAACGTGACAACTTCATTAACGTTTCTTTATTAATCGACAACTTTATTAACGTTGTTAACAACTTAGTTAAAAACAACTCTACTAACATTATTAACAAATTTATTAACGTGACAATTTCACTAACTTTGTTAACAACTTTACTGACATTATTAATCCTTTTATTAACGTGATCATTTTATTAATGTTGTTCAATTTTATTAACGTTTTAACAATTTTATTAACGTTAGTAACGACTTTATTAATGTGACAACTTTATTAACGTTATTAACAACTTTATTGGTGTGACAGCTTAACCAACAAGACATTAGTTAAAAACAGAATTTTTATGCTTATTATACAAATAAATGCATAGTTAAAAAAAAGTTTTGTTTTGAAATTATTTAAAATAACTATTGCATAATATTTTTCCATTTCTTTATTTTCAATCAAATCCTGTTTTTATAGAATTATATCCTCGCTAGATTTTAATATAATGACTGTTTTATTTTTAATTTTTTTTTCAGGGGGAAAGGGGGTTATCTATAATACTAATTTCTTTATTTTTTATTTTCTATATGCGTTAATTCAAATATAGATTTACATACGTGTTGCATATAGAAGGGAAAAAAAAAATGCATTACTTTTCTTTCTCTTTTAATGAACAATTTATAAAATAAATAAATTTTTAATCTACATATATTTAAAATATTTTTTTTATTGATATATATTTAATTATTTTTTAAAATAATATTTTTTTTTTTTTTTTTTTTTTTTAATATCTAGAAAATGGAATGATCTTACCTGTAAAGGGTTCTTCTATCCAACAAGTTGCTCTTCGCTCAGTGAATGTTTTCTAAAACATTTTGCAATTTAAAAGAACATTCAAATACAGAATAAAAAATTGTAAAAACATTTTTAAAATTATTTATAATGTTTTAAATTATTTCAGATTATTTTACAGCAAATAATTTACATAGTACCATTGGTTTTTAAAAATAGGGATCTTGGCAACCACTAAGTAGCGAAAAATTTGGAAAATTGTTCCTTTAACAACTATTTTTATTTTTGGAACAAAAATTTAATATTTTAACATTTTGTTAATTATATTTATATATATATATATATTTTAATTCTTTATCAAGGCTAACTAATCAAAAATATTTAAAACCATTTAATGACTATATAATTGGCAAAAAGAAAGCGATGGTGTCGCCATCTATTGCACATAAATCCAATTAAATGAATTTATAAAAAGTTGCAAACCTATTAAAAATTACAAAACTAAAAGATTAAAAATTATAGTACAATAAAACTGTAGAGATTTTTTTGAAGATTACAGTTTTTCTTTTAAATTAAAAACCTTTCATTCTATAATTTTAATTTTATTTCGCATTTGTTAATTTTTTCAATAAAATATGCTTTTCTATATAGCAGGGACATACAGACATCACTACATAGTATTCTTTTTAATTTTACCAGCGGTATAAAAAATGTGAAAAATGTAATATAAATATAAATTATATATACATATAAGCTGAAACTATTTTGTTTTGTTGCATAATATCTTTGAGCAATACAATCATTATTCAAGTTTAATATTTTTAACAAAGGGTGCGGAGAATATCTACCTCCCCTTGGTGCACCTGGTAACACTTTTTAGTGGCTAAAAGATCTGCAACTTGGCATTATTGTTAGATTAATGAACTCTGTTTCAGCATGTTTTGTATTTGTTGTATTATTTTTTGCTGTTCTATGTTTTTTTTTTTTTTCGTTGTTCTTTTTTGCTGTAACTGTTCATAATCGGCCATTGGAAATAAATAAAAAAATATTTTTAAAAAATCATGATGCTGAACGAACGACAACAATTCACCTCGTCGTTGAAATACTACACATTTAGAATAAGATCATTTTCAATGACACTTACGCGAAATGCAATAGATTGTTTAATCTCAGTGATGACCAATTCTTTTGCTGGTGTTTTCCATAGCAGCAATGGGCCATTACTTCCTGCATTAAGGCCTCTCTGATTTCTTTCTGTTATTTCAGGAACACTGCAAAACACGGAATTCTAATGAAGAAATGCAATTACTTTTCTTCGTAGACATATATTATACATTAATATGCATCATAAACCCATCTGAAATGCCTTAATAAACGTAAGCAATTAAAAATTTATATGAATACGATGTAATAGTACTTATAATTCCAGTAAGAGACAATTTTTAAAAATTTGTAATTGAATTATGTTAATGTAAACGAAATGAGTAAGCATCTAATTGTCTTATCAAATCGACTTGTATTATAAAATAATTTATTGATTTTAAAATATGATAGTATGATATTTTTAAAATGTTAAAATTCATCAATATAAATTTAAATTTTTGGCGGAATCCACTTTAAACATTAAGATTCGATTTAATATGACTGTTGGGAAAAGAAAAAGAGATGGATTTATGCAGTGGAAAACGATCTGAAGAACCTAAAAATCACAAATTGAAATACTAAAATTCGAGACAGACGATTTTGGGGGTCATATTGTTAGGGAAGCCATGGTTCAACATGGACTGTTGCGCCGGGATTTAGTTAGTTAGACAATTAAACAGAAGTTACTTAGAGTTAGAAATAATAATCAATGTTTTTAACTGGTTAAATTAAATTCCTTGATTATCTTACCTTGGTAATGGATATTTCTGAGGTTCGTCATCTATTTTCCGGAGAGAGATGACAATGTTGGACGCTTCAAATAATCGATTACGGGCAAGGAAAACCGACGTATGTCAACTAAAATCATTTTTTCACAGAATTAAAACAGCAAGTGTAAACATTTGTTATGTTGAAAAGGGAGGTTAAGTTATGACGTAAATTAGTCAAAAAAGTTTTTATAAACTAAATTGTTTATATTCATAGTAAATTATAAAAATCACATAAAAAATAAAGGCTAAATTTAATAACACAAATATGAATACTTCAATATTTTACATACTTAGACATTCGTAAAGCTTCATTAAATTATATGTTCAAAAATCCCTATTTATTTTTGTAAATTAAAAATTGAATTAATAATTTTAACAAGAAAAGCATATAAATAAATAAATAAATATTAAATACAATAAATCAAATAGAACACCATAAATGTTTTGTAAAAAAAAAAAAATTCTTGAAAAATCTGTTAAACACTTATATTAAAAAATACAAATGTTTTCTTGAATTTACATAAAATCAATCAATTAATTCAGTAATTATTTACTCTTTGTGCATATTTTCGGTCTTTGAAAATCGTGTAACTGAAAAAAAAATTAAACTTATGTTAATTTTACTTAAATAACCGTTTCAAAAGTACAAATAAAAATAAAGAAAGTTTCATAACTTAACCTTTTTTTCTTATAGCTTACATTCTTTCATTAAACTTATTGTTTACATTTTTATATTAAAGAAAATGTTCATAAATATTCAAATTTTGCAATAATTTTTTTTCCAATTTCGTTCGATTTCAATAACCATCCAGGTTTTGAAAACAGTTTATGAAAAAGGAACAGTGCAATAAAAGATTTTTAATTTTATTTTCTGTACAAAAAAAATTAACATGAAAAAGTTATTAAAATTCAAAAACAAAAGTAATTACCTATCATTAGTGGAATGTTACAAGATAGTATAGTAATATAAAATTATTTTTAAAAAATATTAAAAAAGTAATATTAACAAACTCATTTCTTTTTTTTATTTTTTATTTTCATTCCTTTTATTTTTTATTCTTGCATCATAATCATGTAAAGTATAGAATAATATATTTTTCATACTATGTGAGTAAAAAAAATTTGATTTTTATCAATTATTTTAAATACGATTTAGAAAAATATATCTTAAATGTAACTCAAATTTTCAAAATATTCAGATTTTTATTTATGCAGAATTTGAATATCTCTTGAATTATTATCTACTAGCTGTTTTCAATAAAAATTTTATTATTTAATTTAATTTTATTATTAAATTAAATTTTATTATTTAATTTTATTATTAAATTTTATTATTTATTATTAAATTTTATTATTATTTTTTATTATTATTTAAGTAATTTTTTATAAAAAGAAAACTTACTTTCGTTTACTTTTACTTAAATTAGATTTATTAAAGCTTACTTTCGTTTAAAAAAAAAAAAAAATTTCCCATAAAAGAAAATTAATTATTTAGCGATATGCCGGTTCAATTTTATAATCAAATCTTTAATATATTTTTAATCAAATTTAAGAATAATTAGACTTATCAAATCGCATTGTAATTCAAAAAAATTCAAAGAACATTATCATATTGCATTGTAACTCAAAAAATTTAAAAGAACATTATCATATCGCATTGTAAATCAAAAAACTCAGAGGACATTATTATACTGCATTGTAATTCAAAACAAAAAATCAAAGAACATTATAATATTGCATTATAATTTTACAAAAATTCTAAGAGCATTATAATATGGCATTATAATTCAAAAAATTCAAAGAACATTATAATATCGCATTGTAATTCAAAAAAATTTTAAAGAACATTATCCTATCGCATTATAATTAAAAAATTCTAAGAACATTATCATATCGTATTGTAATACAAAAAGTTCAAAATATAATATCGCATTTTAACTCAAAAAAATTCAAAGAACATTATAATATCACATTGTAACTCAAAAATTCAAAAGATAATTATCATATTGCATTTTTAATTCAAAAAAATTGAAAGAACATTATCATATTGCATTGTAACTCAAAAAAAATTTAAAGAACATTATCATATCGCATTGTAAATCAAAAAAATTCAGAGGACATTATTATACTGCATTGTAATTCAAAACAAAAAATCAAAAAGAACATTATAATATTGCATTATAATTTTTAAAAAATTCTAAGAGCATTGTAATATGGCATTTATAATTCAAAAAATTCAAAGAACATTATAATATCGCATTGTAATTCAAAGAAAATTATCACAACAAAGCTAACAATGAATGAATCATTTAATTAAAGATTTTACCAGACATTTTGCCCAACAAATTTTAAAATATCCTCAAAGTAACTACAGGATTTTTCTGATGTTTTGAAACAAATCCCAGCGATAATTTAAAATTCATAACCAGGACACAAAAACATGCAAACGCTGTGACGAACATATTAAGGTATGTCATCTTAAAAGATGAAACATCATTTTAGCTATTAACTTTATGTGCCTGTTTCTTTACATATTACGCCCACCATCAATTAATAATAATTAGTAGTTTAAATCGTAAAATGGAAGGCCAATGGTTAAAAATAGTTCTTTTATGAAGCATTTGAATTCAGTAAAAATTTCTGGTTGATCTGAAAAGACAAACATTGATAAATAATACGTTTTAAAAGATATTATAAATTACTTTAAAAAATATCATAATTTAAAAAGTGATGCATAAAAATTTATAGTAAATAATACATTCTAAAAAAAGAATAATTTATAATGGAAATGTATACGAGTTAATAAATAATTTCCTGAGCATGTAATTTCAAATTTTGAAATAATAACTTAAGCGTATAACATTACTCCCTATAATAAATTTACTGTTAATAGTATTTTCTTCCCTTTTAATCAAATTAATCATACATAAAAAAATATATATCAAAAATATATTGAAAACTAAATTGCTATATAACTATAAGAGTATACATAAAAAATGTTCTTCATTGTATTATTTTAGCGGATTTTGAAATTTGACTAATCATTTTTTAGCGTTTCAGACCTATTTCTAATCATATCCTTTAAATTACTTAATTAATTTTACTGCTAAAATATATTCATCCCTAATGCTAATAAGATTCGTATCGAAGATTTCTTAGCTTTGCTGAGTAGTCTTTAAAAAATAGTGTTGTTTCTTTTAAAAAGCTCATAAAATAATCAAAACTCTTCGTAAAATACTCAACAAATTATTATAAAATTTTTACTGCTAAATGTATTCATCTCTAATACTAGTTAGATTCGCGTGGGAGTTTTCTTAGCTTTTGCCGAGTAGTCTTTAAAAACAAATAATATAAAATAAAAAAAAATTTTAAATCAATTCCTACTTTTTCACTCTATTGCAGAAAAAGTCCTTTACAAATAAAGCTGAAGTTTTCCTCTTTCATCTGGCGCCATCTATTATTAAATACATGCAACATAAATCTAAAAAAAAAAAAAAATTAATTAATTAATTAATATTTGAATAGTGTCATCCACTACAAGTTGAAAAAATGTATTTGAACTTGAGTGGATGAATAAAAAAAAAAAATATTTTATTAAGTGATTGAAAATTTGAACAAGATATATATATATAGGGAGAGTGTGAACTAATAGAAGGAATTGAAAAAATATTGTTGTTTCCTGCTATACTGAAGAAATAAATGAAACCCTGTAGTGAAATATTATTTAAATTTTACTTAATTTAATAAATAAATAAATTAATTAATTAATTTTTATTTAATAATTTAAAGTTTTAATTATACTTTATTTTCTAAATGTTTATAATTATGGGCTTTCTTTTGTTCAGTGCTGGGAATTATTTCCATTCAAAAAATTTATTCCTAAACTTCATTTTAAAAATCTTTTCATTTAATTCTTAAAAGTTGTCTTTTACGAAAGTTTCAATTAATCTGAATATTCTAGATTTAATATTTGGGCAAAAATATATCAAAATTGATTTTTTTCCCCTAAACAAAGTAGTAAATATTTATCCTGTTTCAGATTTGGACCCTTATTTAAGTAAACCTAAAACCTGGTCGATATTTTGGAGATGTAATAGAAAAATTTTATTTGAAAAAAATTAATATTTTATTGAATATCAATTTCTCTTCCAATCACGAGCATATTTCCCTTTGATCAGCAGGAGATTCACCTCCCTGGGTACCCGAGCTACAAAACGGATATGTTTTTGGGCTAATATTTTTTTTTTTAAAAAAGTTACTTACTTTGTTAATTAAATGAATTAATTTTGTCAATGCTTTTCAAATTTTAACGTAACGTTCAATCTTCCAGAAAGAATCTCACTTTCAATCTAGAAATCTCACTTTTCTTGTCCTCAGGGACACACTTCCGTTTTGGAGTGCACTGGATTCATTACTAAAGTGCCCGAATGAGCTGCAAGAATGGGTTTGATTAGGCTGATAAAAAAATTTTTTAAAAAAAATAATCTAAAATATTTTACATTTCACATTCTTTTTTTTTTTTTTTTTTGGAAGAAAATTTTAGTATCAAATTTTTTTCCATTCAAAAAAATTTTCAATCTGTTTATAAAATTCTATCTAATCTATATCAAATACCAAAATTGCTTTACATTTGCCAATGTAATAAAATATTATATTAAAAATGAAACAGCACGGTTCTTTAGTACAATTCTCATTTTTAATATTTAAACTAACCGTTTACTTTTTCCTGTAATCTATTTACTTTATCAAAATTTGGGTATTTGCAATACCCCAAATTTTTGTACATAATTCAATTTTCGTATTACGTTACATGTTCTAATACTCAAATATACGTTGGTACTTTTGAACATTCAATTCTATTTATTTTTAATTAATGTTTCATCAAAATCCTGCAAAATATTGCGCTACTTCCCTACTTACCATCTGTACATCTCAATTTGGCTGAAAATTTTTAAAAAAAAAAAACCAGAAAAATCCCATCAAAATACTATAATTAATTATTTCATTATATTATTTGCTGAGTTTGATTTTGGATATTCTTAATACAGAATGTTGATACATTAATGTGAAATGCTATACAAATCCCTTTATTTCGACATTCCAGTGTGCTATTTTTATGTAATAAAAAAGGACTAAAATGACTAATATCAACTTATTTTGACATCACTTTGTTCTGTTTAAAAAAATTGAGTTCTTTAATTTGAGTTCTTATACATCTACTTTCTTTGAATAGGTTTTTATCGTTTATTCTTTAATTGCATTTTGTTATTGTTTATTTCTCAATTTTATTTTTTTTTTACTAAGGTTTTTTTTTTTTTTTTTTTTTTTTTTTTTTTTCTAACCAAAAACACGAATATTTTAAGAAACATTAGATAGTGGCGACATCTATTATTACGCATACTAAATAAATTTTTATTTCATAGATTATGTCTTTATTTCTTCATTATGGCTACAAAATTATTTTATTTATTGACATTAAATTATTTTGATTTTTTTTATTATCATAAATTTTTAAAACCTTCTGATTACCTATATATATCTGATTTTGTCATCTTAAACTACTGAGAAAAGTAATAAAGTATTAAAATGTTTCAAAACCGGAATAAAATTTTTCAAATTTACTTTAAAAGAGGTCTATTCACACCATAGAGAGAATCAACAAGGTGGCCCAAATAAAAATTAAGAATAAGGAAATATTAGAGGAATAAAATAATAAAATATTTCAAAACTGTAAAATTCTTTTTTTTTTTTTTTTCAAAAAACATTTTTTTTTTTCTTCTGTGTTTGTTATTGTTTTAATCTTAAATCCATTTTTTTACAATTTTTTTAACAAAATTCTGTTATAACATTAAATTTAAAAAAAAAAATTCATTTAATAATGTAATAAATATTTGAATTTGCATCGCTCAATTTAACATTTTCGATTTTCTTGTAAAATTTTTAATATTTTTATATCTCATTAAAATTTTTTTAAATTTTTGTATTTTTCTTGTCACTAAAATCTAAAATACTTTAAAGTATTGGTGGTGGCGCCATCTATTATTACGCATACTAAATAAATTCTATTTCATAGAATATGGCTGTATTTTTCCCCCAATTTAGACATCTTTTATTTCCGGCATTAAATATAGTATTCAAATAAACAATTATAATTCTCTAACAACTTTAAAACGATTTCTTGAATATTTATTTTTCGATGTGTTATATCCAAACGACTTTCAAAATTTAGTAAAATTCACAAAAGATTTTCAGTGTACATCAAAATTTTCGTACACTTTAAAATATAATAAAATGTTAAATTAACTTAATAAAATGATATATCTTTATTCAGTTCGAGACGAGACGTATTGAAAGAGACCAGATGAAACGAGAAGCTAATAAAAAACGAGCAAATTTTCAAAGTAACTTTTATTTGCATGCATTTTTTTAATTATACTTTTATTAACTCGTCTTCAAAATTGACTCTCAGTTTTTTGTACTTATTTTTAAACTTTTCCATTTTCAGTTGCAAGTATTTGTTGAAAATCTGCTGTATTATAATGATCTTAACTGTGGCATATGTATTTTCTTTATTCAAAGAGCAACAACTCAATTGCAACATATTTTAATAATAGGATTTTCTAAAAGTTTCAAGTGTATTTTAAATAATCCAATCAAATTATTTTACATTTTTAAATGTAATAAAATAATGCTCGGATATTCAAAATTGACTAATTCAAAATTTTTAGTCATCATCCCAATTTATATTTTTGAAGGTTTTTAAAGTAACTTTTTTTTTTTTTCCCTTATTTTTCTCCTACTTCTTTAACAGTGTATAAAAATTATCGGGAATTATTTGTGTTCAATTTTAATTTTAATGTTAATGTTAATTTTGTTTTTCACTCTCTTTACAACATGCATCTTACAATTAAATAAAAATTATTGAAATTTCAACAAAATTCTCTTAAACAAAATTTTTTTTTCAAAAATTTATATTTTAAAAAGTTATGAAATATATTAATTAATAAACATTAATTTTCAAATTCACTAAATCACTTTTCTAATTTTAAGTTATGTTTTCTCTACAACTTTTTCTTTTTTTTTTTTTTTTTCCTGTAAATCTCATAAAATGTTTAGTAAATTTTAATAACGCATTCAAAAATAAATAATCAAATAATAATAAATATTTTTTTAAAAAAATATTAATTAATAATAATTATTATTGTTATTAATAAGGGTGGCTAAGTAGTAATAGAAATATCAATTAAAAAGAAAGTATTATCGCACAATGCAATAACTATGCCTTACTAACAACCTTCTCCGACCAGCACACTCCCTGACCTCTAAACAAAACGGGATGCCTCCTTTTACATCCCTGAATCGCAGCGAAAGTGAAACAACCTCGAAAGCAGTCCTTCCTCTGTGAAGAAGAGCTCTTCACCCACATAAAATGGCTTGTTCCGGTTATCGCCCTTCCTAAAGGTAGAAAGAGACCGAAAATCGAACTATGGAACAACCTCCCCGTCCTTGAAGAGCAGCATTTCTTATCAGGTTCAAACGGGTTAAAGCAGGTGATAAGAGTGTTATTAAAAAACAACAGAATTAACATCACCTGCCATGCTCTATGCATTTCTCGTTTGAGGATTACCCCCTAAGTTCACTGGTCAACTGTGGAGTTCATCTACAAGGTGAACACATTCACAAGGTCATATTTCACAAAATTAAAAATTAGTTATATTAAATAAATTTAATATATTAATTTACCCCCCTCTCAAAATTGCTATCAAAATCTCAATCTACCCCCTTATTAATTAACCCCTCAAAAATAAAATTGTAAATATATTAAATAAATTTAATACTTAAGATCTATGATCAGCCGTAGAGTTCATTTACAAAGGTGAGCCCATTTCAAAAAAGGTCATATTCGGTAAAAATGAAAATTGAAATACATTAAATAAGTTTAATATATTAATTTAATACTTAAAATCAACTGTAGACTTCCTCTACAAGGTGAACCCTATCAAAAATAAAATTGTAAATATATTAAATAAGCCATTTAATACTTAAGATCTATGTTTAATATATTAATTTAATCAGCCGTAGAGGTGTTCATTTACAAGGTGAGCCCATTTCAAAAGGTCATATTCGGTAAAAATGAAAATTGAAATATATTACTTAAAATCAAGGTTTAATAAATTAAAAAAAAAAATCATAGTATATAAGTTTAATTTTTTTATTTCTGTGCGTTTTTAAATTATTCTTATTTATTAATAATTATGTTCTTTTTTTTTTTTTTTTAACATTTCTTTCCGATTTCTTTCCAGGAATGCTCACCGAATGCCTTCTGCAGCATTCTGTACGTCTCCGCAAACAAAATTGAACGCAAGTTCTTTGCTCATTTAATTCAAAAATCTCCGGAAATCAGTTTTAGCATCTCACAAAGCCAAGCGTAATTCAGACACTAATGAATATTTTGACGTCAAATTTCACACAGATGTCAAGGACTTGAACTAACAGCAACCTAAAAAAAGAAAAAAAAAATTGAAATCCATAAACCCCAGGAAATTTAAATTGAAAATTGGTCTTACTTTTTGGACACAGTAGTATTAATTTATATAAGATCAGTGATCAATTGAGTTCATCTATAAGGTGAACCCATTCCTAAGAAGGTCATATTTCCCGTAAAATAAAATTTAATTATATTAAATGAGTTTAATATATTAATTTAATACTTAACATCCATGATCAACTGTGGAGTTTAATACGATAATTTAGCATTTAAGATCAACGATGAACTGTGAGTTCAACTAAAAAACGTAGGCTCATTCCCAAGAAGGGCATATTTCTTAAAAACGAAAGCAGTGCCAGCAACCTAAAAAAGAAAAAAAAAAAGTTGAAATTCCATAAGCCTCGGGAATTTTAATTTCAAAATTGGTCTTACTTTTTGGACACAGTAGTAAACAATGCGATTACATAATAGCGAAAGTAAAACAACGACCTCGGAAGAAACGACTTTCAAAAGCGGGAAGTCAGCGTTGCCTCTCTCTTCCTGAACGGCAGAAATGAAACCGAAGTTTAAACCTTGAAGCTTCCTGGCTGTTCTTGGGGGAAAAGTTCTACTTCCTCCTCAACCAATGAATTGGTGAATAGACGAACGAATCAATGAACCTGGGTTCAATGAGCAGGTGAAAATACTACTGAAAACGAATGGGTTAAGGCCGTTCATTATACCTAATGTAGTATGTCATATTTTAAGAGTTTTTGCCAGTTCGTTTTCTGCTTGAAGGTTACTTTAGTTCAATGGTTAAAACTGTGGGACAAAAAGTCATGTTCCATGAAGGTGAAAAGTAAATTATATTAAACAATTTTTAGAAATGAAAAAAAAAAAAAAAAAAAAAATGAAAAAGTAGTATAGGAGTGTTTTGTGATTGTCGTAAGCGTTTAGTAGGATGATTTTCCAAATTACTAAAATAATAATAATAGTAATAATAATAATAATAATAATAATGATAATAATAATAAACAGGGGCCTGATGGCCGAGTGGCTAGCGCTCTGGCGCTCGGTATACCCCAGGTTTCGGGTTCAAGTCCTGGCGGTGCCATGGATGTTTGTAGTGGTTCGGAACCACTTTAAACCGTAGGTTCCCTATCTAATAGGATCGTAGAGCGTTGCGGGGGCATTGTTACTCCGCGTCCGTAGCTTATCTTCAAGCTATACGCGCCAAGTGAGTAACGTCGATGCACAAAAAAGAACACAGTCTAAGTAATTTGTCAGCTGCATTAGAAAATAATAATAGTAATTAATTAATTAATAAACAAAAAAAACAAGGAAAATAACAATTCTACTAAGTAAATCGACCTGGTGACCAATTGGCTAACGCTCTATGCCTTTGGATCACCGGCTTCCGGTTCGAATCTGGTGGCTGTATGGATGTCTATTAGTCGTTCAGAATCCCCTTTCAACAGTAGGTCAATGTCTAATAAGCCCCTAGGTGTACAAAAAAAAAAAAAAACGACTGTATAGTGAAAATCCAAACCAAACTGGTAATTAAAGTTGTAAGCGTTATAAACTCATTTAAAAATAGCAATCAACATTCTTTGTCGCTGTTTTCAGGCTGAATCGCTATTTTATCTTTTTATATTAAAAATACATTAGTGAACTTGTGTTTACTTATGTAAATCTCGAACAATGCCCAAGCGTAAAAGACGAAATCATGTTTTCAGAGGGGAATTGCAACATATTTTATCCGTTTGTGAGAAATCCCGGAAAACTCCCAACATTCAGTTGGAATGACAATTCAACGCTTGAGGCAAGAAGCACCCATTTCTGAAAGCAACAACAACATTCACAAGCCATTTAGTGAATTCGAACCTAAAGCCTACCCCCTTAACGAGGCGGGTACTGACGTTCATAATAATATCCTGAAGTCTTTGCTTACTTAAGAATTGATTAACAATTATTAACTTTTAGTATTATAACAAATTATTAATACATAATGTTAAATGTTGTATTAAGGAGAAGTATTTAACATGGGATAAAGTGAAAATTAACAAAAAGAATATGAAGACTATTTTTGTTGGACACAAATTTTTATTCCTTATGATCATCAAAATTATTACTACTCTCCGGTCAGATATTACATGTAACGCTGGCAAGCCGCCAAATCAGACGGATTGAAACAGAGCGATGTAACAGGCGTGGAAGATAATTTCGGAGGAGGTTTAATTTTAATGAAAATAATTTTTTTTTCTTATCTCACTTGGTCAGGTCGATAGCATACATTTTAGATCAAATCCATGAACCCGTGTAGTCTCTCATAGCAGGAGGGGGGCTTCTGTAGTATGATGGAGCACCCGTAGATAAAAATCTGACTTGGCTCCGTGTCGCTGACTTTTTTACGGGGTAGGGCTGTCATTCCTACGCACAACAGTCATATAAGACCGAAACCTACGGCTTAAAGTGGATTCCAAACTACTACAAACTTCATGGCACCACCAGGACTTCGAACCCAAAACCTGTGGTAGCGAGTGCTAGCCACTCGGCCATCAGGGCATGTTTATACTACATACAAATATCACATCCCTTAAAGAAATATGTCGTAGTGAAAAAAAAAAAAAAAAAAAAATTTTAAGGAGTATTTTTATAAGTATTTTTAGGCAACGCCTTGCGGGTGGACTTTTAGGAGGAACTACAAGAATTTACGTATCGTAAGGGGGAGAAAACCCGGAAAAACTCTCACCAAAGAGTAATCCCACCTAACGAGGTAAGACGTTGAATATCACGCAAAACCTTCGAATCTCCTCATTTTTGAAATAGTGTCTACAACAAAGCCGCCAGTGGATAGAATCTCACCTAACTCGCCTGCGGTGCACGATGCCATTTTGAGCCAGGGGTCAAAGGAGTTTTAATTTTAATAAAAGTAATTTAAATTTTTAATTATCTAATATCAAAGGAAAATTATAGATGAAAAAAAATGTACAATAACTATTCAATTTTCTTTCTTTCAAAATTGCTTTGAACAAGTGATTAACACTACTAGCAAAGTAATCCATTCGTCTCAACTCCCACTTTTAAAATCAAAAACATTTAATGATCATCTAATGAACATTTTATTTCCCATTGAATAGCTGATAAAACATTCATTGATCTGTAATTTGTAAGGATATTTTAAATTTTAATAATAGAAAATTCTTAATTCCTTACACAATATATATATTTGTGGGGGCTGTGAGGTATTTTTATTTGACTGCTATCAAATAGAAAATTTAAATATCTTTTTAATTCAAAAAAAAATTTTTTTTTTTTTTTTTTTTAAATTAAAATTAAAAAATTAATTTAATTAAATTTTTAAAAAAATTAATGTGGGGCGATATTCTATATTTGATGAAAAACAATTTTTTTGCATATAGTAACTCTTTCATAGATTAAAGATTATATTTAATGTGCAGTGAAAAATAATGCACTTTTATTTTTAATTAATTAACAAACTTATTTTTAAAATTGTTAAATACATCGCTCGTACTACCATCTGGTGGCCGTATAATACATAATGCTGACTACGCTTACAGATAATATTAAAAATTAAACATTAAATCTATGTTCGGTTTCTAAGATTATTTTTAGGCTTCCTCTTTTTCGAATGGTGAAATATTGATTTAATGATTATTATGCGAGCATATTTTCATTAAAATTTAACAAACAAAACTAGTTTGGTTAATTTTGAAAATACTAAAATAAACACAAATGTTGGTTAAATAAGTCAACCAAACTAACATTATATAACTTCACTGAAACCGAGCAATGCAAAAGGGGTCATGTCTCAGTAGTTGAATAAACATTTTCTCAACCGATCACCCTTTTACAGTCCAACCATGTACTATGTTAAAAATTGACAAATGGCCAAGTCAGACGGATTTAAATACAGCAGTTTAATAGGAAATAAAAAAAATTTCAGATGTGTTTTATTATGAAATTCTTATTTCGTGATTACGCTTGAATATGAGCGCTTTGTCATTTACGATGCTATTCTTCTAAAAATTAAAAATATATATATATTCAAAATTGTATTGAACCAAATATTTCTAGCTAACACCCCCTAACAATTAATCGATAATGCCCGTTTCCGCCTTTAAACCGGATGTTACCATTCTTTGGTTGAACTAAAACCTCCAAACAAAGCAGATGCAAGAGAAAACTTGAAAAATGCATTTGAATTTTACAAGGTCCCTATCTTATTCCTGGTTATTTAATATGATCAGCGACAAAAAACTATATCAGGTATTAATTTCCTACCCCGGAAAATTATGTATTCACGATGCTATTTTTTTTGTCTTTTATGCGATAGATGTTCTGTCAGTTGGGTAACTATACCATCCCTGAGGCATGTGTCTAATTTTCGAATGGGGGCCCCCTCAATGCTAAGGATCATCACTGTAGTTTCTTTTTAATAAGAAGTACTATCTAAAATGCTTATTATTTTTAGTTGATGCTATTAACTTTTAATTTAAAGAGGGATAAAAGTTAAAATTGTGTGTGTGTGTGTGTTTTTCCATTATTCTTTTTTTTAATGCACTTTCTATCCAATAAAGCAGCATAAAAGTTCAAGTTTCAAGACCGCCAGGCTTGTTTCAAGTGGTGGAGCTAAGCCAAATTATTGCAATCTCTCTTATCTA